>PVIR01019072.1:0-32479 GCA_004026965.1 Petromus typicus | reverse complement strand
TAGGGCCGGGGATTTAGCTCAGTGCTTCCGGCGCCTGCCTTGAAAGTGCAAGGGCCTGGGTTTGATCCCCAGTAACCACATACAAAAATGCTGGGCATGGAGACTCACACTCACCAGCAATCAGAACCACATACCACAGTGCCGGGCGTGATGGCTCATGCCTGTAATCCCAGCACTTGGAAGGCAGAGGCAGGAGGATTATAGTGAGTTCAAGGCTGAGCACAGGGCCAGCCTGAACTACAAAAGTGAGACCTTGTCTCAAAAATAAAACCTCATATTCTATTAAAAATGACTTCCAGAAAACTATAACAAGCACTATGCTATTAAAAAGACTTCTTCTCAACACTAAAATTCATTAATTATAATCATAACTGTCACAGATGAGAAAAATAAGATTGTCATTAAAAACGTCCGCCAACTATTGAAAAGTTTAAAAAGTTTTATATGATCCCATTTGTGTTGGTGAATAATGCTTTAAAAAAGAAACAATTCAATATAGGTTATCTCTGTGAAGTAGCTCTATAGATGACTTTTATTTTTATTTGATTATATATGTATGTAGCTTTTACTTTTCCATATTTTTATTAATATTCTAACATAGAAATTATATTTTGTGTATCTTTAGTAGTACTACCCTCTTTTTGATTACAGAAGTTTCCTTTTTTTACATAAAAACCATGTTCTTATAATACCTCTTCTGCTTTTTAGTAAACTTTTCACTCTTACAAAAGTTGAACTCACAAATTTATTTCTACACCACTTCCACATATTGTTCTATACTTTCGAGAAGAACTGACTTGAATAAAGCAGTAAAATTGAAAAGCATTGTTGCCAGCGGTTCCCTTTTTTCCCTGGTAATCCCGTTACCATTTTTCAGGCTTCCCATCCCATCTGTGTTCTGTCTCTCTTACACTAACAAGGACAGAGTCTACAAAAGTTATTACAAACTAAACATTCTTTGTGTTTGAGAAAGGCTCTCACTATGCTATCCAGAGTGGCCTTGAACTTACAATTTTGCCATCTCAACTTCCCAATTAGCTAATTAATTCTCCTTTGATTGTGCAAGTTTGCTGTTATTTACCCTCATCAAAATAGTTATACTCAGAGTCTTTAATTCAAAGGTTGAAGTTTCTCACAATTCTGACGTGGGTCCCATTTGATTTCTTATTTATAACAGTATTCTAATCATAAATACTGTATTGCTCTTAGATTGTTCTCCTTTCACATCTGAGCTCATTCTATCTTTGCATTGTGGAAATTATCCTAATGAATCTCTTATTTCCAAACTGAGTCAACAGTGTGCATTTCCTTGGTAAAATACAATAGCTGGTGCTCACATCTCTTAACTTTCAGCTATTCTCCTGTAGGACCACGAACTTCTGCTCCCACCAGCTTAGTGGTAACTTCCTCCCAAACCAGTTTTCCTAACCATTTTAATTACATGATTCAGTTATGTGTGAAATATTGTGTGAGTAGAGTTTTTTCTATGAGTAGAGGTTTTTCTAATGCATGTGAGTCTGGTGTGGTGGTATACAACTATAAACCCAGCACACAGGGGGCAGAGGCAGGAGAATCACCTTGAGTTTGAAGCCAATTTGAACAATATAGTGAGTCAAAGTCAGCCTGAACTACATAATAAGACCTTTTTTTAAAAAGTTCATGTGAATATTCCAAAGACTGGATAAGGGTGGATTGTTAAGAATAATACTACTGCATTACATGTTGGCAAAATAACCACTAAAATATTAATTCATACAGCTATAGTAATGTGACCTGGTAAGGTCCTCACTCATTGCTTTGCAAGGCTGCAACTTTATGAAATAAGAACCAAAAAAATATTCCATGCATTATATATGTGGCTTATGTAAGAAAGGAAATCATAATTACAAGCATAATATTCTTACCCCAAAGGAAAACGATGGCTTATACCAAAGATCAGTGAGAGTATACAATTTTATGTTTTAAATTAAAATACACAAAGGTATTTTTTAATTCCCTCCTATAACCCAATTTTTATTTGGTTCATAAATCAACGTTTGAACCAGACTGCATTGGATTAAAGAGTTTTAACCAAACATAAAAGTCACTACCCTACTGGAATGTCAGCTCCCTGACAGGGAATACCAGACACTGGTCTCATTATTCTTTATTTTCCAGCACTAATTCAGTACCTGGCCTTTATTACATATTTGTCTCTTGAAAACCTCCAGACTCTTTCCTTTTGGAAAAATAATGTCAAATTCTTGATTTTTATCTTCAAAAATGTCTGGTTTTTATTGTAATATTCTATATATCAGAGTTGAAGCCTATGACACAATGTAATGCTTTCAATTATTTTAATGAAAAAAAGAGATTTATTGGGCTCTTCCATGTGAAATGCACTGTCACTAATTTCAATGTCTTACTCAGCCATCACCCTAATGAGTCGATCTTTCCATGTGAAGCATATCTCCTCTACAATCTTTCCCTCTAGTCCTCAAACTGACCTGGTGTGTGGCTAGCTTCATGTTTTGTTTTAAGGGTTTTTAAATTTTTATTTTCCCTTTACTGATATATTTTTGATACATAATATGTACAGTAACAATGGAGAATATGAATCTTATGTATATATATATAAATATATATATAGTCACCTCAAGTAGAGAGAGGTTCATATTTTAACATGGAGACACTAGTCCTGGCAAGTGGGCTCGCTATGGAAAATTTTTGAATTGGCTGAAGACACAAACAGTGGCCTAGCAATGACCTAGGAGAACTGATCTGACTCAGAGCTAAGCGCTAAAGTTCAGAGATGCCACTAAACAGCTGAGATACGACCTCTGGCAGCATTCGAGGTTAAGTCATAATTTTGTTTTTAAAGTTATGATTTAGATGAGCGTCAGCTCAAGAGTTCCAAAAAGGCCAGAGCGCATGAAAGGAGAGTAGGTTAAGCACACAGTATGAATCTAGGTGGAGACTACCACCACTGATCTTTAGCTGCGTTAGGAGCTCCCAGAATTGAAGAAGAGATCAGATGCTATTCAGGCTACAGCACCACACATTCTATGTGACTCCTCTCCCCCTAACCTTGGCTGGGTAGGGTTATTGGGCCCACTTCACTGCAAAGTGTAATGCAAATGTCAGATCAAATAGACTCAGAATTTCTTGGAGTGAGCAGACTGCATAGACTTGGAAGTAACACGGGTACTTACTGTGACCTGACCTCAAGGGAATACTGGGTCTCAGGTGAACAGAAATAATTTAGTGTGGGAAGCAAATAAACCAACTGGGTCACCTGCAACTTGATTTTAAACCATGTGACTTGATTTCAAGCTACGAAGAAAGGAGAACAAGAGAAGCTCTAGAGTGATAGATATTTTCCACTTTTCCATAACTTGGGATCAATCATACTTGGCATAGAAGACAGCAATCCACACAGATTTAATGGGCTTGGGAGATACATAGATAAAGGAAATAGCATAATCTCACAGTTAAGAACAGTGTGCCTTAGAAAGTTGATGATACTTCATAGTGTAGCTAATCAAGAGATTAGGGAAAAAATAGATTTTAAAAGACAACAGGTCATATAGTCTTTGAACAAGTTCTGGTGGCAAGCAGTTGAGTGAGAGGGAAATGTAACCACTGCACTGAGCATCTTCTGAGATGCTTCTTTATCCACCACAGTCACAAAGAAAAAGTGTGTCAGGTACTGTTAGCATTTTTAGCACCATGTATATGAATTCTTAGAGAATACAATTTCCTATCTCACAATATCTATCATGCATTCTCATTTACACCTTCAGTTTCTCATACTAGAGTTACAAAATGGTATTTACACATCTGTGTCTTAGGGGAAAATAAAGAAGGGAAAGAAAAAGTTTAATAGTAAAGAAACTGGCAGCAAAGCACATCAGGTATTGGGGTGATAGGAAAGGCAAGGGAAAAGAAAACAAATGAGAATCAAGATGTTACAGGTACCAGTATTTATGTTGAATGTAATCATAGTGTAACTGTAAAATGTACCAATAAACTCAACTTTAAAAATTGAAAAAAAATGGCAGAGAATACAATTTCCTATGACTTGATAAAAAAACAGAATCAACTTCTAGTTAGTTTCATTAGCTGTGAATTAAGGACATCCAAGAAGTTTCTCTAATCTCATTGCAATAGTATTTTGAGGTTTACTTGCTATTCATTGTTTTAGGATATTTTCCATTCTGCAAATAATGATGTAAAGGATAAATTTTAACACCATTTTTACATATGCAACAAAGATCTGTCTTCCTCCATTAAATTCTACCTAGCTTTGGGTTTTTAAAAGAACTACCAATTTCAAGCACCTGAATAAACAATAAAGGCTTAAATGTCAATGGTATATCCTAATTATTATGTTTTTTTTCTAGTTTTATTAGGCACGTTTTCAGTGTTAGTTGCTCAAATCTTTTTAAATATAGAAACATAGTCATAGAGCACTTATGTGCATGAATTCACATAGGCATCTTTAAATACATCATTTTATTGAAGCCACACAGAATTCTATCAGTTCTCTAATCTTAAATTTGAAATTTTATACAATTTTAAAAATTATATTATCTGTCCGAGGTAATTGCCTGCACATGCACACAATTCTGGAGTGTTCTTTTCTCTCCCTCATTGCTTCAATCAAAAATATTTTCTTTCAGAGAACCTTACTGAACATCAGTGTGTTAACCAATGTACAGGGTATTTGGTGGAAGCCAAAAGTGACTAACAGTGAATTCCAGTGCTCAGGAGGCTTCTAATTAAAATCACTTTCCAACTGAAAAAAAAAAAAAAAAGATGAGTGAGTGTTTTGCCCTCATTGTTCACCTAAGAAATTCAGATTTCATGAAAAGGAAATTAAGTATTCTCACTGCTGTTCACAAAGGGGAACTTGAACCCAGAAGAGCAGGATCCAGTATCTATAGAATACTAGTGGGTTTAATGCCATTGTCTATGGCCGTAGAACATATTTTTAATATGTTTGCCTGTGTGATAAGATTGTAAGTTCCTTAAGTGTTGAGACATTGTTAAACTTTTCTCTATTTCCACACAATCTGGTGAAACATCGTTCTGTCACTCAAGACTGTGTTTAATTGAACTGAGATAGAATCTTCTATCTGTATTCAGCGAGCTGCCATGAAATCTTTGGAAATTTCTCATCCTTATTTCATAACACTTAGACCACTGCAAAGATAACCAAAGTACACTTTGCTCATAATTCCCTACAAAATAAAGAATGTTGTGGTTTTTTTTTTTAAAAAAAAAAAAGGGTGGTGTGTGTGTGTGTGTGTGTGTGTGCATGTGTGTATGTGTGTGCGTGTTGTTCTGTGTGTTTTGCAAGGGTAAGGATCAATCTTAAGGCCAGGCTAGCACTCTACCACTGAGCCATATATTTCATGTACTTTTCAAAACTGTCCTTTCTCTGGTGTTTAGAAATACTGTCCTGCTACATTGAAAAGTATTAACTAAAAGATTTTCTGATGACCCATTATAATAGGAAAGTAGAAACTTGGAAGATCAGATCCTGAATTAAGGGCTCTGACTGCCTTTTAACAAAATAATATATATTCTCTTTAATATTATAATATTATTTCAAAATATTAATGTTAGAAAAATCCTCAGATAAAGCATGCATGTATTGAAATATGCTTTCAAGCCAGACATGGTGGGATACACTTGTAATCCTAGCACTCTAGCACTTGGGAGGCTGAGGTAGAAGGATTCTGACAAGTTCAAGGCCAGCCTGAACTACATAGTGAGCTCATGTCCAACCTGAACTATGTATTGAGACTGTCTCAAACAAACAAATGACATTAATGATAAAATGTTTTTGATTTTGAGGCAATGTATATTTTTTCTTCAATTCACATATTATTAATAGATTGGCTACCAAAAGTTCAAATGCTAAATGTATCAAAGCCTAGCATTGAGAATTGTCAATGCTCACAAGGTCGTGTCACAAGGTTTGTGAGTCAACTCTCCAACAAGATTTCTACATTAGAGTTTAGACAGATTTTAAGAAGAGCTTTAGTGTGTTTGATTCTAATTATTTAACTTTGCAAGTTCACATTACTAATAATCTCAGTGTTTCAAACCTTCTGAACTAACAAAAGAGGCTCTTGAATTAGCAAACAATCATAATAACTAGAATTGACATCTACGAACTTAAGCTTGTAACTGTATTTTTTTCTTTTTTTTTTTTTTACTTTGTAAGTTTTCTATCCTGTGTTTTTGAGCGCAGGGGCAAGGCTTTAAAAATGTCACATTCAGGGGCTGTCTATCGCTCTGCGTGCCTGACATACTTGAGACCTTGGGTTTGATCCCCAGCACTGCCAAAAATTTCCAATTCAATGATGAGTCACAATCCGTAAAATACTTTTAAGAAAGATATTTATAATTCACTTTCACTTTAGAAGGACATAATTCATGGCCATTGCTTATGCTACAGACCAAGCTAATAACACACTAGTAATTACACTTTCTATTTTCCAGCACACGTTTAAGTGGGGAAATGATTTGCCCTGATTTAAGAAATCATGAGAAGGTAAAAAGGGAACAGTCAACTAAGCATATGTCCTAGTGGTTTGAAAAATGAACAGGCATTCACTGGATTTAAGGATGGATGGCATCCTTCTTCTGCCACTCAGAGCCTATGACCTTCAATTTCTGTCTTAAGCAAAGGGGGTGACTGTAAACTCATGCTCCATACTATGCACGGTGCACAATGTGGACAAGGTTAGTAGATTAGTATATTATCAGCAAGGAGGCAGATTCCAAGCTCCTACACACTAGCTTTACATTTATAACTGTTCTGGTTTTTGTTCTAACACACAGGACTAAATGAATTGTTGGTGCATGAGGTTGTATTTTATTTTATTATCCATACTCCTATCCTGGCTATAAGAAAAACAAAGTATAGATCGACACCACCAATTTTTATTATAGGCTCATTCATTCTCATTCTAGAATCAACATCTTTCATTTTCCTTGTTAGAAAATTAGCAGTGCAGCTCATATCCCCTGCATCAGTGGATGAAGGGAAGGGATCATTTGTACAGATTTCCAAATTTCCTGTGGGTGAATGAGAACACAAAGAAAAAGGAAGAGCAGAGAAGGAAAACACCAGGGTAGCCAGAGACAAATGCTCCACTCGGAGTGGGTGACTGGAATGCAGGGAATGAAAGCCTGAGGTAATTGTTTGAAACTGAATGACTCCATTCTTTAATGTTATTTAAAAATACTGAAAAAGTCCATAACTTGTAGGTAGAGTCAGTGTTTTTATAACAAAGATAACCAGTAATGTGCATTGCTATCTCTCCATCTAAAATACCTTAAATATAATTATTTACACTCTGTGTTATAAACTGGATTTGGTGAGCCAGGTATTGTAAAATTGTAATGTGATCTAAAATAAGAAGTCCTTGTAATGAGTGGGTAATGAAAACAGATGAGACTATGTTCCTTGACAATTGCATCTCTAGGTTTTGTCAAGGGAGGGTAAGGTGCCATAAACTTGAAGATCACATTAATGAAATGGATCATGAACAAGTTTAGAAAGCAAAGAACAAAGGAAAAAAATAATGTCCTCAGCATGACAGTTCAGTTCAGGGGTCAAAGTCATAAACGTGTCTACTGTCACCTCAGTATCAGAGCTCAGCTCAGAGACAACTGGAAGGCCTGGTTACCCTACTGACTTTCCCCAGAGATAGAGTTCATAGTTGGCAGTTCTGTTGCAATTGTACAGTCTCCACAATCTGAAGGAAAAATTGATATTTTACACACATGCTTTCCTGTCACTTTGTTGCAGCTTCCAGCTCCTCTGAGCGCCCCCTCCCGGTCCACCTCTCAGCCTCTCCACCCAGTGAGGAGTTCCAGTCCTCAGAGGCCTTTGTTTCCCAGACTTTTCAGCTTTGTTATGAATAACACTGAGGACCCAGTGCTTTCTCTCTGTCTTTGTGAGAGTAAGAAAAGTTATACAGCAAGAGAAGGAATTTCATCCCCAATCATATGTAGTGGCCAGACTTTATGGGCCAGTGTATTTGCTAAGTTGGAGATAATCATTATATTTCAGATCATTTGTTTCCTCGTTCTTCACACTTTGAAAAGAAAGAAGTGACACATAAAATGACCAACGCCAGTTTAGATGGGCTGCAAACCTCAGTTGCCATCTTAGCTTTCCTGGAAGCCCAGCAAGTCTCAGAAGAGAAATTCTAACTCTGTTGGGAAGATGAGCTACTTCTCGTGTTATCTCAGACATAGTCACAAAGAATTTCCACTAACAACACTTTCTTATACAAGTGTGCCAGTAATTTTCATTGTGAATTCACCAAGTTGGTTGAATTCCATGCTACCATGTCTAATGATATCTTTATTTGCCCTCTAGTTAGTATAAATGAGTACTAGTGAAACAACGCTTAAGATATTTATGGAGAAAAATATAAAGCAGAGATGAAAAAAATAAATATTATACTATGTCAAGCTCAAGGAAAGCTGCCTTTCCAAAATCACAAAGGAAGGTAAACTAAAAGATGCCTCAATGATCATTTTCTACCCTCAGTTTGGTTTCCTTTGCCTGGCTGCTGGCTTCATAGAAAACCCTTTGTGGAAAGAGTGAGAGGCTTCCTGAAATTTGTCACAGTGACAGTAAACTGGGACAGAGCTGCCTACGGCACACCACACCGTGGAGCCCAAAAATCCCAAACATGTGGCAAGTGGAGGACAATCACCCCACAACCTCGATGCCTGAAGCCCTTCCATATGCCACACAGAAACCTGAGTCTCTGACTCATGCAAGTAGTAGCCAGGTTCACACACAAACTAGAATCTTCAACACGCTTTTCAATTTGAAAATTGCTGCAGAGTTAGAGAAAAATGACAATCATCCAATGTAACCCTCAAAACTAGAGTAAATTCTTTTCCAATTGTAGGGTAAGATGCCTAAAATTCTAAATGTTTAGTAGGAAAATTTTGTGGCTAGCAGACTTCCAAAAAGAGTGGGAAATGAATTAAGCCACTTTATAAGGCCACCTAGACCTCAACTGGGTGTTTTATTTTCACTGAAAAACAACTTTTTAGCTTGTAACTGCAAACATTTTGATCTCTTTTCTATACCAGGCACTCCGAATACATTATCTCAGTTTTTGCAACTGTGCTAAGCAGCATTCCCATTTCACAGATGAAATTTAACTTACCATTGTCATACATATCATAAAATAATCAGACTAGGATGTGAAACGAGAGTTGTATCATTTCAAATCCCTTCGAACAGCACTCACGCAGTGAGAAAGACACTCCAGAGTGTTCACTGGCACCTTCTCCTTCCTCCCTGATCCGCTAGAGTTTCCGTCTTATGTTTTTAAAAACAATAACCAACACGCAAGGTCATGAGTTTGTTCCCTAGTACCTCAAATGTAAAATAATAATAATGATTACATAAAATATAATAAGAATATCCATGTCGTTTCCACATTTTCTAAAAATGTTTCTGTATCCAATTATTTCACCTTTGCTTCTTCTGAGACTCCATTTAGACAGGTTTAAAACAGTTTTTGACAACTGAATATTCATAAAGCTGTTTTACACGTCGGTTAGCTGTCTCCTCCGTTGGCCGCGGAAAGGTGGGCGGTACCGTGCACGTACATAGCTCTCTGTCTCGGTAACCTGAGCACTGGGTCTGCCCTCTCCTTGGCAGCGTGTGTTGCTGCCATAATTAACTTCCAGTGTCCTGCAGCTAGGAGAAGGGCATTTTAAATTTTCTTTGCCAAGAAAGGTTACCTGCTGCTATAAACTATCAAGTCAGACGCATATTCTAACATTGCATAGGATCATAACATTATCTGGTTCGCAGCATTCCGCACCTGATGGCAGCTGCGAGTAGCTGGCATTACCTCTAACTGCCTCACCTAACAGCCAGCTCAACTTACACCCTATCAGGACTCACGGGGAATCCTAATAGTCTTGTTCACAACGTTACTGAGGTATTGATGATTAAGTTTTGCTCCTGGTGGTACTAACATAATCTGATGAGAGGACTACCTCTAAGAATAGACGATGTTCCCTTCAAAGCCCAAATGTGGGCCACCTTTTTCTTCCGTCTAGTCTTTTCCTGAGGTGGAGAGAACATAGGTTCCTGAGATCTGTAATCTATGGATTAGATGAACACAATTAAATACCTTGCTATGGTCAGAGGTGAGGAATTTCAAAAGTGGCTGGATGAGGATGTGTGAGGTGGAGAAAAGGTGTGATGTTGAGATTAAGGCTGTAGGTAACGGAAGCCCCACCCCGGATACAGGAAGCACCCGTCAATGGCCTCACAGTCTGGTTAGAATATAAAGGGACAGAAAAGGGACACATTTGTTCTGCTGCCTCTTGCTGCTACCCTCCTTCTGCTTGCCACACAATCAACTGTTTCTACTCCGTCATGCCACCTGCCTTGCAAACAGCTACAGAAACCTCTACAACTATCAGCTGAAATAAACCTTTCCTTCTTTACCTTGAGGGTATCAGGTATTTTATCCCAGCAATGAAAAAAGTAACTAAGACATACCTGCTGCCTGACCTCTATTCTTAGCTCTAGATTTATTTCAGTACCGGCAAAGAGATACCATTTTCTGGATACCCCCCCCCACATTCTTCAAACTAAATGTATTCATAAATTCTGAAACTGTCTCTTTTATGCTTTTTTGTCTCTCTAAATAAAACCTGGTGTAACCCATTCATTCTAAGCCAAAGATCTAGAAATGTAATAATCACTAAGTTCCATCCCACCATTTTCAACTCCCAAACAGCTTTCACTCAAATCCCTTCTTCCCTTCTTTGGCGCTTCTTTTGATTGCAACCTCATTACTGAAATGCCAGTTCCGCCACCTAGCACCAGCCTCTCTTGCCCTTCCTCTTTCAGAAAAGAAGTATTCTTTCCTTTTTTTTTTTTTTTTTTTTGCCACTAAATGGACCATAGAAAACACCTGGCCCAAGAATCTGGCTTGTGATTAATAAGGTGGCTTCGCCTAAAAGCCCAGCTCAACAGAGGAAGCAGTGTCCACCACAGCAGATTAGCTCTTCCCACAAGTGGGGTGAGGAGGAGGAGGACGAGCATGAACGCTTACCTTTACTAAGGAGATTAGTTTCTATTCATGCAACTGGAAAGATGGGGGGATATTGTATAGGTTTTAAGTCCCGGTGCCTTAGCAGGAGTCTGAAGTTGTTTGTAGGACTATGGAAGATTGGCTAACTCCTTTCAGGATGGATAGCAAGACACCCATGTGAAGAAGGGATAAGGTGGTCATAGCCCTAGTCACAGCAAGGCTTTAGCGATTTTTCTTTGGAGCAGTATCAAGGAAATAGGAAATGCAGGGAAGATCTTCCCTCTCCCTGAGTCTCCCCCCACGCCCTCAAAAACAAGAGTCTCCAAGTTGTTAAGAGGTTATTTTTGTATGGTAGAAATACAAGATATTTTTTCGATCTCTCAAAGTATTTTTTCTCCCTTCTTTAATAATATAAACATACTGGCTTTGGGATAAAGAAATAATAAAATAAGGATGAAAAGAAAAAATCAGAAGGAAAATAGAATTCATCAATAGCAGACCTGGATGACTGCCTCACACACGGTTAGACGAGCTGCTGCAGAGAAGCACATGCCCTGGTCCCAGGTAGCCTGGACGAAAGCAGATAAGGAAACACAGGCCCACCATATGATTTGGCTTCGGGAAACCCTTTCTGTTTGTAACCGGTATTCTGAGACCACTTAAAATCAGATCCAAAACTAATAGTTCCCACTGCTGAATTATAATGTCAAGCTGAATTGTCTGACTTGCCAGGTTTCTATGGTTAAAATTAATGCCCTGCTTGGCAAAGACTATCGCACTCGCAATTGGAGCCATCTGAGAAGAGCCAGAGGAGCTTGGCTCTCCTGACTCCTGGGCCTCTGAATTACATGGCTGCATTCATCAGCTTCCCCTGAGAGCAGAATGAGGTGCAGGCAAGTCATGAGGATTCACATGCAGACTTAAATCCAGTGATGTGCAAGACTGGGGAGGGGAGGAATACATAAAAACTGTAGGATTTATCTCAAGTGTGAGGAAGAGCACCGTAAGAATACATGAACATGAATCTTATATTTGCTGAACCAAAGAGCAGATAACATGCTTTGAAAAGATCTAGCCAAATGTATTTCAAGCTTGGCATGGAAAAACTTAGAAGAAAAAGAAGCAAATGTAGGGACATTCTGAGCTCCATGCTACCTTACAAGCAAAAGATGTGTATGATACAGGCCCAGGGCAAGAGTAGTTCTTATTTGCTTACCTGCAGCCAGATCTCTATCCCCAGGAGCTTTCTAGGGTTCTCAAGGCTTGTTAAAATCAGCAGTGACCCCCAATCAGGCGGAAGGAAGAGCCAGACCCCCAATGGCCTCCGTGAAGAAGATTTTCAAATGGTGCAGAAGATAAAAATGTTGAAACACTTATCTATCCTAGCAACCTCCTTCTTGGCTATTCTAATCAGATCTCTACTGGGGCAAAAAGATAAACCTTTCTTGTATTCTCTAAAAATAACTTACATGAAAAACCACCTTGGGACTAGAACTACTTTCCAGACGAGGATTTTTAGGTAGTTAAAGAGCTCAGTTGTTAAAAACAAATAGATCACGCAAGTAGATCTGCATTAAATAAAAGAGTAGTTAACACCTACGTGAGTGTAGCATCGAGTGCTACAAAATGAAGCCAAAATCTCATTCACCCATACCTAGATTCCCAGCAAAATAAGAAAGGAGTAGCCCTTCCAAGGAAGACTGTCTTGGTAAGGGTAATAGTTGTATATAAACTAGGATTTGTAATAAGAGAAACTGAGACAATAGGTTATTGAAAAAGAGGCACATGGCCATGGAGAGAAGGAATCTTTCCCTGAATGTGTATCACAGACAGTATATTAGCCATGTCCAGTTTGCATGAGATGTCATCCCCTTTTTTCCTAAGGAGACCTGAGTCTGGTTTGGGTCCAGAATATCTTTTACTGGGGCCCTTGCAAGCTGGTCTTAAATTCTTCCACCATCTACCTTTTCCCACTTCATTCTGCCTTCTATATAACGTCTCCCTAGAAAGTAGTTCTTAATGTGCCAGTTCAAGAGTCATCTCAAGGTTGGAAGCTTATCAACCCTAGTGCTTTGCTCTTCTCATACACAGCTTTGTGTCTTCCCGTTGCTCTCTTTCTCTGTTCAGGCCCAATCCACTGGCCACAGGCAATGAACTCAGCCCAGAAGACACTTCTTCCCTAGGGAACACTTTCCTGAGTAAGGCTCAAAAAAAGGTAAGAGAGTTTCCTTCCTCTTTCTATGACTTCCTGCTCTCTTGCTTATGACAATGAATGCAGTGTTGTCTGCTCGGGTAACATTTTTGTTTCTCCCACTTTAATGTGATCTTTTTAAGAGTGAGAAAAATCCTCTTTAAAACTGGAAAAAAAAAAAAAAAAACCTAATCTTTAATTATGTAATTGCCCAGCACCCAGCACAGTTACTAGGGGGCGCCTAGTAGAAGTTGCTAGCACGTGTTACTAGCTTATAGATAGATAAATAAATGAGAGAGAGAGAGAGAGAGAGAGAGAGAGAGAGAGCCAGATCACCACCAAAAGTCACAGATAATTCCTACAAGAGGCCTTGGGATTGCTAACATGAGGCTTCTGGAGTGGATAGGCAGATCACCTGCATCTGTCACACCCTACTCTTTGGGGAAGCCCAGCAAATCTTTTTAGATGCAATACTTGTGCTATTCCCTCCCCAAAATTATGGCCATGATTTGAAACTTTTTCTTTTGACCCTTTTACTCATGGATTTGTCAGTCAATATGGCCTTGACTCTCTTATGTAACTCACTGGTTTCACCTAAATTTCTTGGCAACGAAGCTGTGGCTGGGGTACCCTCAGGGAGACAGACTCTGGAGGTTAAATAACTTCCTAATTCTGCATATGTGGCTGCTTTTGAAATGTGACATTCTTAAGAGTTCCCTTCAATATTTCAGCAAGCCTTTATTAGGTGTGTTCTACATGTCAGACATGATTTTTATTGTCACAATTTATTGAGTGTATGGCAAGGTCAATAATTTATGCCTTGCAAGTCAGGAATGAAAGAAAATGCAGTTTCTTTATTTTGCACACTTAATCTAATTTTACTTTCAAGCTGCTACTGTGCGACATGACTATTTAATGACGTGTAAAATCTCTTCAGATCAGTCATTTTGAAGTACATCCCGGGTCCTTCCATTCTTCTTTAACTACCTTTCCAAACTGATCCTTGGATCTAGGGAAGATTTTCAGGACTATGAGTGACTGGAAGAGATCTTGAAGCTATGCTTAGAGATCACAGGGATGGATGAAACTTGGGACCTCACACACAGTGATGTCCTACCTACTGGGTACTGGGTGTGCTGTGGGCTTGTGCTGCTGCAGTTTGGCTCTGCTGGACTCCAGGGCTCTTCTGCTGCTTTGGTGCCACATGGCTCTGAGTGGCACTCTGGGTCCGCATATCAGCCAAGTCCTCCCTTATGGTGCCCACACTGCAGAGCAGGATCACTCTGCTCTTATTCCCAGAGCTGATTCTTGGATTCTCCATCCAGCCATTTCTATGTTTCCTACTGGTCAAACACACATAACTTTTGATCCTTTCCACAGCTCATAGGGTATGAGTAGAAAGATGGAGAAATAGAAAGTAAGACTTCTGGCCCGCTACTTGTCCCTTCACTGGGTAACTTGTAAAATATACTTTAGGATAACACTTTGAAAACTGTCTATGCTGAGATTCTTTCCCCCAAATCCATTGCATTAATATCTGTGTAAATATCATAAATATTCATTACTAAGAAAAAATGACAGAGGTACACAATACAAACACTGGTTTCTAAAACTTTGATTTAACAGGCATAAAAATCATTCTTTCAAATTGCTATGACATTTCTAGGTATTTATGCTCCATTGCACAACTTTACTCTATATGGATGGTAGATCTCCGCAAAAGATTTCAGACCAGCATCTCAGGGGGATCACAGTTTGAGTAGCACTGGTGTAGCATGTGCCAAGTTGGACCAAACACTGCTTGCTCAGTTGTGATATCTCTTCTTCACAGGGATTGCTCAGGGCTTGGAGAGCAAGTTTCACTTTTTTGAGATTCTGTATAGTGGCCCTTTTATATTTATTCTAATAGCTTTTAAGCTGCACATCCACTTGTATTTGCTGTTATCACAACCTGGGGTTTTAGCCTCAGAGGTAAAGCCAGGACATGTTTCTTTGCTTGCCTTGGTCTCTCCCCAGGAGCCTCTCCCTGGCTTTTCTTCTATTTGGAGTTTAGAGACCAAATTCACTGTCTTTGATTTTAATATGTGAACAGGAAGGGTTTATTTTCACTTGTCCCATTCTGTGTCTCAGTCCTTCTCACTCTACCCTTTAAAAAAAATCCTTTTTAGCATTTTTGAAAACTCATTCTCTAAAAAGCTTGACCCTCTCTCCCCCTAGGATTGCTTTTTCTAAGTTGGCTTTGAAACTCAGGCTGATCAATGCCCTCTTTGTTCCAGTCAGTATCCACCCTCCTCCCAGAGGAAAAATTGCCATTGGCAAAATGGGTGGGGACCCTTAGAGGCAAAAAACTTACAGGATCTGAAAATATTTCCTAACTCGCTTATTACACTCACATCCAGGTGACAAAAATAACAATGATTATGAAGAACTTTATAACTCTTCATAACGATTCCATTATATTTGAAATTACATAAAATGATGATCCGAGTAGACATTTTTATCTATTTCTTGGCTGTGTACCCATCTGTAGGTAGAAGAGTGTTCATGTTTTGCAACTGTATACAGAGAGCCAGAAATAATGTCATTGGTATAAAATAAAATTTAAAATATGAGAGTTATTCTCTAGAGGAAAGCATATTTTTGTGTGCACATGTGTGTGTGAATAATTAAAATGAAAATTCATTTTTAAATGAATAATCCTTATATGGTGTTGGAATTTTCACTTCACATACCAATTAACCTCTGCTTTACTTTCAAGTAAAGGGAGCCAGAAATCTGGATGGTTCTCTGTCAGTATTTTTATATCTCAAAATTTATACTTTTGTAAAGAACTTGAAAAAACACATGACCTAATCCAAAATAACTATTACAAG
Organism: Petromus typicus; assembly: GCA_004026965.1. Classification (NCBI taxonomy): domain Eukaryota; kingdom Metazoa; phylum Chordata; class Mammalia; order Rodentia; family Petromuridae; genus Petromus; species Petromus typicus. The sequence goes on along the minus strand of PVIR01019072.1, from coordinate 16,331 downwards.
AGAACAGGAAATCTGGGGAGTATTTGTACATTTTCTTTTTCTCTTGATTTTATAATCATATGAATTATTATAGTCATTTCTATTTCAATAGATATTGTATATTTGAAAGTTATTATAAAAACCATACATATGTGTTTTCTGAGATCATACCCTTTAAGGCTTAAAGTTGAATGCAGGCCCTATTCATCTGTCTATTTAAAATTTTTGCTCAAGGCCTTGAATTTATATTAAACCAAATAAATGCTCATCAAATTTGTTAAGGTTGGAAGTGAAATCTCATTTTTCTTTAACGTCTACTGAACATAATGTTGCCAGGTTCTGGGGTCTGCAGACTCTTTCTGCATGCTTGGTGTCCTCAACAAAGAACTGGACAAGATCTGTTAAAAAAAAGTAGTGACATTTTCAATTTATTAAAGGTAGGAAGAGAAATAACACTACTGGGGAAGAGCAGACCTCTGAGGAAGTTCACTATGAACATGAAGTTAACACTTTTCTAGCCCCTCATCCTTCAGGCTGACTTCAGATCAAGGCCACCCTACCCAACACCTGCTTGATTTCACTCCAGAAGAGTTGAAAGTTTCACTTCCTAATTTGTCCCAGGTCCAGTGTCTGGGCACTGTGCAAGGGGATTGACAGGTCATACTCATGCCCTAAACTTGTTACTATTCCTTCATATATGTGTATTTTTAAACTAAATTAATTTTAAGAGAGGTAGAAAATATATAATTTTTATATTCTAAATAAATATTGCTCAATATCCTATGGTACCTTTTAGCAACCTATCCTTGGGGTCTCAGCCAGAGTCCAGATGGAAAAAATATGATACATTTCCACTGTACAATTTGGAGAGATTTCATAAAAAAATTATGCTTGAGCTTCTGCAAAAAAATGTAAAGATCTTACAAAAGCCAGTAGTGTGCAACAAGCTTGTGTCCAAGGGGGCATTGTTACCACCCTCAGGCTAAGATACCCTATGGAGCAGAACCCCAAGATGTAGAAAGCTTATGTGAAAACCTCAATAAAACCCACCATCCTTCAAAGGCCTTTCCAAGAGATAAGGAAACCAAAGGAAAGAGCACACTCACATTTCTGCTACAAACACAAATAGCATTGTAAATGCATCTGATGTATTCTTGTTTTCCACCACCCACGGTCACCTCCTCTCTGACAGTGTCTGTAACTTTAGATCAACAGATATAGACAACCTGATGTGACATTCCTGCCTGCAAGGAGCCTGGAAAGCAACTTCCTGGCTTCACTCTCTTGTCCCTTTCCCTTTCTCCAGTTGGTGCTCCCCAGTGGCAGAGTTGCCAGTACTCAGAGGCTCAGGAAGCCTGCTACTGGGCATCAGGCCTGTTTCCAGTAGGGTGGAAAATGAAAAGTGAAGCTAGAAGGAAAGACAGAAGACCTGTGACGCATTCAACATGTTGCCTTGCAGCATGTACTCTTTAAAATACTTTGCACCAGATACATGCTCAAAAAGTATGAAAGAGTATGCAAAGAATGACCTGTTATCATATTTCCTTTTCATAATACCTTGTAGAAGCAATAATAAACATGTCATTTGAGATTTCATTATGGGGCAGGTATCATACATTCTTGAACTGAAATAGGTATGTCATGCTTGTGCATTTTCCCATTTTTGATTCTGGAATGGCAAAGTGGAACTGAGTCCAGCCTCAGACAAGAGGCCTAGATTAGACAAATGAGACTCATGCAAGCCAGGGTTTGGAAGAGAACAAAGAAGAAAGATATCCAAATGAGGACTCCCTTTCTTAGCAGTCATGGTGACTCCTGGCACAGAAGCTAGGCAGGGTTCACGGCAGGAAGTGTCTCTCGTGTCTTTCAGCATGGACTCCAATGCCGCTACCAAAAAGGAGGTGGATTCAATCTATTTCCTGTCCCTGGGACACTATGTCTCCCAAAGAGTCTGGAAGCCATCTCAAATGATTTTGTTTTCTAACATTAGCTAAGTTAATTTCTTTTTTGTTGAGCCTATTGGTACATTTTAGATATACATTATGATCACATTCAACATTCAGAATTTGTGCTTGTACATGACACATCTTGATTCTCATTTTTTCCTATTCCTCTGCCCTCCCTACAACCTCTAGCCCCATGGATTTTTTTGTATTTAACCGTCAAATTTTTTCTTTAACTTCTTGATTTTCCTCTACTTCCTTTCCCTTTTCCCTTTGAACATTTTGTGAGATAGGAAGAAAATTGCTTTCTGATGTTTATAAATTAAAAACTAAGCAACGGACATTTTAAATAACATTTTAATGTAATCTTATGAGATATTCTTACTGATACAATCGAGCTTACAGAAGTAAAGGTCAAATGACCTGTCAGTAGCCAAAGGTACAATCACAAAGAGATCTTCCTGGTATCAAGCTCCAGCAGTCTGTTAATCCTTTTAGTTAATTTACTAAAACATCAACAGCAAACTCTTCCAAAGACCTGAGTCGGAAGGAGGAGCTTCAGAGGAAGTTGGGGCCAGAAGACGGTGAGCATGAAAAGGCTTGTACCGATACAACTGATAGATAAAAAAGGAAAGAGGAATCAGATGAGTTCTCAGGGTAAGCAGATGAAATCGGTGCATTCAGGTTAGTAGGAGGTGAGCACAAATGTGCTCTGAATCACTTTATGAACAGGGAAAATGACATCTATCTGGCATTAAAAACACCAGAGTTTGTTTTCTGTTTTGTTTAAGCATTTTTGAGATAAGTTCTCATTATGTAGTGTAGGATGGCCTTGAACCCACTGGGTACCCCAGGCCAGCCTCACATTCTTGGTGATCCTACAGCCTCAGCCTCTTGAATGGGATTACAAACATACTGCACCACAACCAGCTTCTTTAAGCATCTTTAAATATGCAGCTCGGAAGTCATTAAGGCTCTTCTTCGTCCTTAAATTATGACATTTGTGGTATCTTCTGTGGTTTGAGTGGGTTCCTTCCCAAGTTCAGGTATCATCAGTGTGATAGGAATGAGGTGATTGGATCACGAAGGCTTTGCCCCTCTCACATGGGACTAGGTACAAGTATAAAAGGAGCTGGCTGAGAGAGGGAGGTGGTATAAGCCTATAATCATAAAATTCTGGGAAGCTGAGGCAGGAAGATTGAGGCTGAGCCCAGCCTGGAATATTTAGCAACTTAGTAAGACCTTCTAAGCAATAACAAAGGGCTGGAGATGCAGTTCAGTGTGAAGGTCCTGTGAGCAGTCCCCAGTACTACACACAGAGAGCAAGAGGCTGGGGGTCGGTAAGGAAGTCAGCCTGGCTTGCTCCTCTGCTTTGTGCTCACTGAGGACGTACCATCTTCCCCTTGGGAGGATGCAGCCCTCATGTACAACCTGCTTGTCTACACCTGGCTTTCCCAGCCTCCAGACGGTGAGAAAATAGATTTTTGCTCTTTATAAATTACTTGGGGAATTTTACCATAAAATTTCAGCTCTAATAATGCTAGTCTGATTTCTAGATTCATTCAGAATTTCAACAAACAAAAGGGTCTCCTTCATTGGCTTTCATCATTACCATCCTGAAAAAGAATGTCAGTAGATACCGTGAGTTGTTAGATTCATCTTTGTCCTATCATGTTTTCTCTTTCCTTGACCTCTTTTCACTCATCCTGCCTTCCCAGAATGTCCCAGTCATCCAAGTATGTTCCTCATGGGAAAAGAGAAATGACTTTCCCTTACAACAAACCTATGCAGACCTTCCCCAACTTATGATGGTTGACTTATGGTTGCCTTTTTGGTTTTTTGGTTTGGGCTTCTTTTTTATTGAGATGGGACAAAAGCCTGTTTTCTCAAAAATAAGCTTTCTGTTAGATGATTTTTGTCCAGCTGTAAGTTAATACCAAGGTTCTTCGTACCTTTTTGTTAGGCACAGCTAAACTATAATGTTCAATAGGCTGAGGTTTGAAATGCATTTTAGAGTTATAATATTTTCAACTTATGATGAGTCTATCAAAATATAATTTCATATTACTGAGAGCATCTGTATATTCAAACCCATAAACATGCTCAACGAAACAAATCACCATCCATATAATGAAATCCATTGTCTCCAGAAGGCTATAATAAAAGACAGGAAACTAGGCTAAAGAACATAAGCATACATTGCTATTATGATGCAAATAGCATTTTAAATTATTGAGTAAGGATGTGCTTGGAATGATCAGGACTTTTCTCCTGAGGGAAGCACCCAGAAGAAAGGAAGAGAATAGACACATGAAGGTATGTGGAGCAAGAAAGGAGTAGTGTAGGGACAGAGCAAGAGCTAGACTCTCTGGCTTCTTCCACATCTTTACTATCTTGCTAATAAGAACCATCCTGAGAGAGAGCACTCTTGACTCTATGTCCCATGTGGTGATGGTTTGGGAGATGAGGGAAAGTAGTGGGAAAAAGAATGAACTATGTTAACTCAATTGGTTTTCTTGAAAATCTATGTATTTTAAGAATTTAAAAATTAGTTAGAGGAGTCTGTACATTTTACTTAATTGCCTAAAATGTCCATGGCATAAGAATAAATTTTCTTAGTGGCTCTTCTGTAATGTAAATCATCTAAATGTAGATCGTAACTTTGCCATGGAATTGACAACTTGTACTCAATCTATGAAATATGTGTGTCAAACTATTGAAAGATGAAGTAATGGAACTGATTTCTCACGCCACTTCAAAAACCCATTTTATTACCTTGCAATCACATTTCATACTACATGAAACTAAAATATAATAAACATTCATAAATCATATTACAGAACCACAACATCTTTCAAATTCAAAATATCTTTTTAACAAATCCAGTAGTGTTTTTAGATGTCTGGAAAGTGACTTTTTCAAAGTAAAACCAGAGGCTATAGTAACATCGAAAAAGGCAAATCAAGAGACCTAGATTAAATCATTACCTCCATTCTAGAAATTTAACAAACTGTGGCTTTTTAAAATTAAATAACTATGTAATCTAGCTTTCCAAAGGAGTCAAACTGGAACAAGGAGTTATAAGCAGAATTTTTATAATATTGCTAACACATTCCTTGATTTGCTTTTACTGTAGTCCACCACTGGTAATTTGTTGCTTTTCACTTTTTTGAAAAGGAAAGGATTAAAATTTGGTCAATAGTCAAGGGCATTTCTTTTGATTTTCTCTGCCCTGCGGGGAAGGATAAATTCCTCCAGTGCTCATCACTTTGTTGCCTTTCATTTACAAGGTTTAGTTATCTGAGTTTAAATGTGTCTGTTGAGGTTTTAAGGTGGACCATAAACCTAAAAGCCACTGACACCCAATCAACATAGGTGATGTGAATTAAAAGGAGAAAAATCCCAGGCTCCTACAATTTCATTTAAAAATTAGAATCATAGAATCTTGACAGAAGACTTGAAGCCATTCCTGTTCATAAGGCAGAGCTGATGGAGGTAAAGATGCTGAATAAGTTGAGGGAAAGGTAAAATCTTACAGCTATGTATGTCAAATCCACCCACCCACCCCACCCACCCCGGCCAAATTGGCCTTTCTGATGCTCTAAGCATGTGGCTTTGTAGGATGTCAAAGAATGACACATTCCTGTGAGTCAGGCTCACCCTTCCCAAGGGGTCTTTTGAATTGGGCTTGGCGTTAGAGGTACGCAGCCACCTAATGAGAATTTCTTGAGGGTGATGCCAGCAGACATCCAGGACCACTTATGTTTTTGTCACAAGAAACCTGAAGTCCAAACATAGAAGCATGTGGCTCTCGTTAACCTCATTAACTACTAAGATGCAGGGCGGGAAATCAGCTTCATGCAAGATTGTCTAGGAATGCACTGCTGGTGCTTTGTTGAGCATAAATGGAAAGAAAATGAATTTAACTCAAAATACAAAGATTTTCCACAGCTCTGGAGATTTATATTCTTATGGCACAAGTGGCCAAGAAAGAAAATCCCATCTTGTGATAAAAACAGCGATAAAGAACCCTCACATGATCCTTGGCCAAACAGCAAGTAAGTCAGCCACCTGCGTGACACAGATGCCAGCGCTTTGAATTTCCTCTCTAACTCACACAGAATATACTGCTTGTCACATGCTTCACATAAAATCCTCTGAAAAGAGAATTCATTAGCAAGAGAGTTCACAATATAATGGAGTAGACATTTATGGCTAAACTGACTGCAGATCTGGCTTTTTAGTTATTTTGGATCACATTAAGAAACTTGGAGCTTCTAGCTTCAAAGCATATTGAGTGGAAAGTACTGCCCAGTTGTGCCCCATGCTTCCAGAGGTCATGAGGAGAGAAACCTCAGACTCCCCCACACATCTGGGACTCCAGCCTGAAGTGGAAAGAAAAGGTCTTTGAACGGTGAGGGAAACAATTGTCGCTTCTACGGGGAGGAAAGAGTCCACGTGATTCCCAGCCCTCCCACTGACAAACTGTGGAGCATCCTAAGTGACTTCATCAGGAAAATGCAAATAATACCTACTCAATACGGACTCTATGAATATTTAATGGTTAATACACAGAAATGCCTAACTGAAATGTAAAAGATACTTAGTAAATGGTAGCTATCATAATTATTAGTTTGTAGATTCTAGAAGCCTCTTTCGTCCTTCCCTTCAGAAGATGTAATATTAATTAAAGAAAAAGATTAGAAGCCAAAATGCTAGTTGCGTATATAGAGTATCAGCTGAAAGAAATTAACTATATAGGAGAACCTGAGCAGAATTTAAAACCCAACCTTGCTCTTGACAGAAGGCTGCTCCTCACCACCGCCCTTTAAAAGTGTCCTTTCATTACAGCCCATAATTTATGTCCAGAATGACGACAGTGAATTATCAAAGAAAGATTAGCTTCACTACAGGCTGAACAGCAACACTGTTGGAATAGGCAACATATTCTTAAATTGTTTCTCTTAGTTTTCATTAAGAAAAAAAAGAACTATTGGTCTAGGGCTGTAGCAGTTGTACCGCACATGTTTAGTATGTGTAAGACCCTGGATTCAAACACCAGAACAAAAAAGGAAAGAGAAAAAAATAACTTAAAAATTCATGCTTCTTTTAGAAGTAAACTTGAAATTTAAACTCTATCAAGCTATTGCTTTTTACCTTCTACCCTGACAAAGATGAAAAAGTAGTTTGCCCTGTTATCCTGGGTGGAACTGAAAGAGAGGGTTACATACTCGATGGGAATGCACACTGGAGTAGCCCCTGGGGAGGGTAATTTGACACTATCTATGAAATTAGTAATACATATATTTTTAACTCAATGTGTCCACCACAGGAATTCATGCTAAAAATATGCTTTTAAGGATGTGAGCTGATATATGTGACAAAGTTATTCTTTGTGGTAATTTTTGATTGATGTGTGTATGTGTGTGTATGTGTGGTGCTAGAAATTGAACTTGGGCCCCCTGTGCTTCCAAGGTAGGCAAGGAACCACTTGCGTTAAATCCTGGGCCCTCTTTGTGGTAATTTCTGCAGCAGCAAAATATTGGAAATAATAATATTACCTAAAATTGTAATGGTTAAATAACATATGGGACATCTATTTAATGGAATACTGTGCACACATGAAGACAAATAATGTGGAACCTCTTTAAGGAATGGTCCAAAATAATTCTCAGTAGGATGTAGTGCTGCATGCTGTCATTTCAGCACACTGGGAAGCTGAGACAGGAGAATCACACGCATGAGGTCAGCTTGGGAAACTTAGTTTTAATGAGACTTTGCTATTGTTAAGGCACTGAGTTCAGGTCCCAGTCCCATAAAAACAATACTATCTTCCAACACAACTGCAAAGAAAAAGGTGTAGAAAGTATGTATAATATATATTGATGTGTAGAGGTGAGCGCTTTAGCTCAGTGATAGAATATTACCATACCTGAGGCTGTAAGTTCAGTCCCCAGTACCATCAAAGTAATAGCACTGATCATAACAATTATAGTCTCCAGTATAACTGGAGACAAAAGACACAGGTGTAAGAAGTATGCATGGTGAATTTGAGTAGGCAGATATGGATACAGGTTTGTGCATGCTATTTATATATGAATTTTAAAAATTTCTGGAAGGACATACTAGGAACTAGCAACATGGATTGAAATAAATGTTTGGAACACTGGAGTGAATGAGACATCTTTCACTCCTTTGTAATTCTTAAATTTTGAGCCAGGTGAATGTATTACCTACTCCCAAACAAAATAAAACAAAATAAAAGCATCTCTTTGCTTCTAAGGTTAGCGATCCAAACAAAACCTACAAATGCAAAAAGGACTGGCCATAGCAGATGTTCCAACATGAGCTGTTAAGTGGGAACAGTTCCACATAGAGTCAGCTAAATAAATCAAGGACATACTTGTCATTTGCTTCAGTAGGAAGAGGGAAGTGTCCTTGTGCTCTGAAGAGCAGGTGCCAGAGAAGGCATTGTTTGGGAAAGAAAGTTGTTGATCTAGGAAGTATTTTGCAATCCTGTTGTTGATCTTCCAAAACCAGATAAAAAGTTGAGTTTTTCATTTTTCTTACCACTCAACCATGTCTGCAATTCCTCTCCGCTCTGCAAGTAAATTATTAAAGAGACTTAGCAATTTTTTTCCCAAATTGTTTGGTGATGCTATTGTTCCACAAAAAGCTCTGATGGAAAGAGGGTCCCAAAATCAAAGAGCTTTGCACAACATTGAGTGTCATTTTTCACTCTTGCATATTCATGAAACACGGGGACATCTCCTAATTTCTTTAAGTAGAAGAATTACTTTTTAAAAAAAACTGAATACCAATAATAGCCCATAGAAAATTATATGCAGAACTGTTGCTTTGGAGGAACCAGCTCTGTCAGCTGGAAAAGGTTTCACCATCATATTTTTCCAGGTAAAATAATGGAGCCACAATTTTATGTGCTTTTAACATGTTTTAAGTATGCTTTTGACTTAGTAAAGATGAGAACTCAGAACCACAGAACCTGGGATTATCAATTTTGAGTGTTAGATTCATGCTATGCCATAGTTTGGTTATAGTTGAAGAATGTGCAAGGACTGTGTATGTCGGGCTTGGCCCCCAAGGATGGGGATATTGGGCAAAAGTATAATTATTATGAGATGAGACCAAGTAGGAGGTCCTTAGACCATTGAGCGTGCACATTCAGAAGTGATTGAGCTGCTTCTCCTATGCCCCCTTCATCCATCTCCTTCCTACAAGGATGCTTACAAAGGAACAAGCCTGGCCCCTCCTGATCTTTTTGTTTCCAAGTTCAAGGTGTTTCTTCCCGTGCACACTGTGCTACCTGATGGGCCTTCTCCAGAACCCAAACTGTGACACTTAGACTTTCAGCCTCCAAAGCTGCGGGACAAACCTCTTTACTTATAAAGTTACGCTATGAACAGTGTTTTATACTTGTGATGAAAATCTAATACCTTATATTCTCAGAAAATTATGATTATACCAAAATAATTAATCTAATATAAATTTCATATTCTACAGCCTGGTTATTTGATATCATTTTGATATGTTTTGTTCACTGGCATATTCTTAACTCCTAAAATAGTTCCCAATATGCAGCTCACAATTGATAAATATTTTAGATGAATAGAATGTATTACATAACATAGTGTTTTGGTTTTGCTTTGTGTTTTGTTTTGTTTTGTTTTTTGAGGTGCTTTTTTAAAACTAAGGTTTCACTATGTAATTCAGTCTGGCCTTCAATTCATTATACATCCCAGTCTGACCTCAAACTTGTGGTAATCCTGTCGCCTCAGCCTCTCAAGGGCTGGGGGCACCACACCTGGATTCTGGAGAAGCCTTTTTAGATACTAATAAAAAAAAAGGGCAAACAAAAAATCTTAGCCTCACATAGACAAAAATCCCATAGTGAAACTAAACCACATTTTTTGGTTTCATTTTTGTTATTCCAAGTGTATTCCTAGAACTTACATTATCTCTAAGGAATAACATTGTAAATGCAATCATTGTTATATACAAACACATTCTCTAAAAGTAATAACTGTCATTTAGTAATTTCTGGTCATTAGAAAGTCACATGTTCCCCACATAATTAGTGATTTTAAGTAGCTATAAGTTTTTTGATCTGCATCAACCTTAGGATTGACCTGGTTTGGGTTTGTCAGATTCTCAAGCCATGAAATACATCAGAATTGGGATTGTATCACAATGAGGCAGTGCTGGAGTGGCTTAGCGTGTCACTGCGAGGTGCTGTAATGGGAGCTGGCTGAGTCATCCCGCAACTCCAGGGAACCAGAAAACACTATTCAACCTCTCTGGCCCCTAGGCATCCACAGGACAAATGAAACTTGGGCAAATTAATGAAGTCAAACTTTCATTCAGTCATTCATTAAGTATTTACTTACTGTCTACTATGCTCCCTATGGAATGCTGGATATGTTAAATTATTTAGGCAACAACAAAATTTAGTGAGTTCTTAATCTACAATGAAAATTGGGCAAAAACTTTTTGGAATAGTTACACTTATTTTCACAAGGGGCACAGATATGTGATGTAGCTTCCAATGACACAAATCCTAAGGAACCGCAGAATTTTGAAGCCATATTGGTTATTAACCCCTGAATAATACAGGACTCTGCACTCCCTAGACACGAACATATGCAAATACATTTTTACAGTAGAGGAGCTAAACTTTCTGGAATATTTTCTATATATGGAGCCTACCTTTTGTGGGCTTTTTGATGATATCTCATTTACATGCACAAAAGGCAGCAACAGACAGTAGGAATTAAGAGCATTAGATTCCTCATCTAAACTCCTGGTTTAAATCATGCACTTGCCAGGTGTGTCTGCAAGCAAATTATTTCATTTTTCTCTGTCTATGTTTCCTCATCTGTGAAAGAGTAAAGTGTTTACCATATATGTTCAGTTTTATTTAATGAGTTAATTACATAATCAGAGAACTCAGACCATGACTGGCACATGTCATTTAAGTAAACAAGAAAAGACACTTTACTAGAAGAATCAAGGAGTGAAATGGAAGGGGTAAAGGAAGTAGCCCACACCTTGGATTCGCTATGGTGATACTCAGCTCTTAACATGACCTAGATGGTGTTTCTCTGACCCTCAGCATGCTTCTGGTCCTTATCAATGCATGCTGCACTACCTTTAGAGAACTCCCAGACACTTAGCTCCGAGTTGTCTCAGGTTCAAGGGCCACTGCTTGGTCTTCTGGTAATGAAAACAACAGCTCAGACCACTCTACCCGCTCTGCCACCTGAAACCCAAACTTAGCTTTGGTCCTCATATCAACATCAGAAGCTTTCTAAGTTTTAAGAAAAATATATTACACTCACCACAAAATACAGCAGAAAGAAAGGATCTTACCAAGCTGTAGTTTTCTGTATGTGTCCTAAGGAAAAAAACTTTTAGAAGAATGTGATCATTAAGATCGTATCTGTCAGCTACTTGCTGTATTCTTTTTTTCTGGGAGAATCTGGCGACTGCTCTATGATTACACATTTAACACATATATTATCAGCAAGTGTATATAAAAGCCTCAGTCCCCCAAAATACTTCATTAATCCCAAGTCATAACCAGAACCCTAGCTCATCACTGTGTTCATTAGAAACCTGCAGATGACCTAGAGCAAACGTAAGAAGTCTTAGCAGTCAAAGTCATTATCCAGCCCATGTTAGCACCATTGTAAGCTAGAAGTTCCATGACTGTTACCTGGCCCCTCCTGCCTTTCTCTACTCCTCTGCAACTTCTGGAGCCTTCAACTACACAAAGCCTGCATTCTCACAGTATTTCACAAGCCACTGGTTCTCCTATAAAAATAAAAGACAAAATAGAACAAAAACAGAAACAAGAAAAGAAGAGAAAAAAACATATCCAAGGCTCGTCTCTGCTCTCCTAGGTGGTCAACATGGACAGTACACGGTTCTGTGTTGACTAAATCTCAGGGAGCCAGCTCTAGTGCACTGAAATTCAGGCTGGTTTCTGGCTGCAAGGCTGGGATTGAGCTCCCTAACCTCCTTCGGGTTGGAACTCTGTGAGCTTCTACTGTAGGCTTGAGGTGCTCTTCTTCCACAGTGAGTCTAGGCTCTGCTAGGAGACGCTGACCCCAATAGTTCACCAGCCATGATGCAGGCCACTGCGTCTTTATCAAGTGACTCTCCTCGCTCTTCCAGTGGGTTTCAATTTTCACATTTAGCCTCAGGGAGGGCTTATCTCTGCTGCTCTCCACTGTGCATCCTCCTGCCCTCTGTGCATTCTGCCACCCAAGTTCTGGAGCCCTAGGCTGCACTGCTGTTACCGCAGTTCCCTTGGGTGGAGCTTGCTGGGAATTATTATTATTAACTGACTATTACTGGTTAGCTTGTTGCTGTGTGCAGCTACCTCACTCTGTTCTTAGTTTCCTGAGTTGTTTTAGGGACCTAAATAGCTTCTCAAGTTTATTGATATAATTTTTTAGACCATGTAAGAGCCTTTGAAGATGAGAGAGGATTTAAAGGAAGATTTTTAAAATATATTAACCAGAACAGGAATACATATTTATCTTGCTATAATTTGTTTCTTAACATATCTCAAAGAAACTATTGGCATGTACATAAATTCTACTGGGAAACTTGACTTCCTATTGCTTGACCTGGACTAGACTAGGTAAAGATAAATGTTACATTGTAAGTGCATGCCTTGTGGGTAGGGTTATTTTTCTACATCATCATTACATCACATCCTTTAAAGAGCACTTAGTACATACTTTTTAGGATGCTGAAATGTTTGTATGAATTGCTATGTAAAATTAATGCCAACTTTGTATTTCAGCAGTACAAGATTCAATACATTACTGAGATAACAAAGTTACTCTATACTGTCAGGTAAGTACTGCAGCTTTTCTATGTAGAAAATGACATTGAAAGTTAAATATTCCTTGAAAACAAGACCAATAAACATATTTTTATTTCTGGCTAGGTCTACTGATCAATAGGATTCTATTGGTTCTTGTGTTTGTGAGTAATGTGTCCTTTGACTCCCATGAATACTTGTTTCCTTCTGTGGATGCAGTCCACCTTTTACTGCGGAGTGTGCTGAAGTCACGTGTGTAGTTACTAGGCCTGTGGTAATAATGGTTGATATGAGCATACGTTTGAGCATTTTATAATTGAGAAAATATTTCCTAAAGGAAATCCTCATCAAAATATGATTGGCAAGAATGTGGGTTACACAGCTCTTGCTCAAAACATATTACTCAGCATGTTCCATAAATAACAATATTGAAAATTATAGCATCCTTGGGAGGTAGTCAAGCAGAAATATTATATTTAATTTAATATTCTCATGGTTTACTATATGAGTTCACCATACTCATTATGTGCTCTCATACAAGTTTGTTGTCCTTACAAGTCTGTGAACTGACACTGTTGACTGACACTATATTTTCTTATCTTTTGGAAAATTATCTACTATGGATTTTCATGGCAGAAAGACAATTACAATATAAAAATTAAAAATCTGTCAGCAATAACATTCAAAACATCTTGGTGTTTAAAAGTTTATACTTGCAAGTAGTGCTTTTTAAACATCAGTATACAAAAAGGTTGACTAAGAATGTGTGAAATCTGACTTGGCAAGCTTCCATGGGTCCTGGGAATCTGTATTTGTATTGACTTCCTAAATGATGCTGCTGGTGCTAGTCAATAAATAACATCTGAGCAACTTGCCTTATATTTAAGTTGCTGCTATAACTTCATTAGAACACAGATTAAGTGCTCTTTAAAATGTTTCATAGTTTTCCCAAGTGTACCATTGGTGAAATTTTAAAATTTATTTTTCTTAATTATCTGGAAGTGGTAGATGCGTGGCCTACAACCTCAGAGAACCTTTCTTCAATTCTTTCCCTGACTAGCAATGGTCTTCCAATCCTGAATACACATTGTAAAGCTTTCAGTGTATCACATAAATAAATTTCTTGCCCTGTACAATAACAGCAAGATGTATTATGGATGGTGATGATGTTTTGATAACCAGAAAAGAAAGTTCTTTGTGATTTAGGAAAGAATATTATAATTGATTCTTATTAGAGTCCAAAGAGACTGATAAAATAATATGTGGCTGATAAAGACGTTGCATTTAGAAAAAAAAAAAAAGTATTTTAGCTTCAGCAAAGTGACTGACTTAAAGACTCCTTTAAAGACCAAGAGATCTAGAAAATTGGGCTCAATCAGATACAAATCTGAGAAGAGCAGAGAACTCTGGAAAAGAGAAAAAGAAATCAGGTTGACCAGGCTTTTTAGTCACTGTGCTTCTTTAATGATATCTTATCTCCAGGGGCAGCCACTCAAGGCCTTTCCTATTCCAGCCATCACACCGGGTGAACTCAGTATTTATCAAAGGGTCATGATGCAATACCTGCTTCTCCTCCACTTTATGTTCAGATTCAATACAATTCATTTTACCACAGTAAGGAAAGCGGTATGAGTATAGGTTGTCACCCAGAAACAGAAATCATTTTACAGCACTAAATTTTGACATAAAAATTTTTCTAATAAGATTACACTTGAACCGATACACTTTGTTTGTGAATGCATGAAGAAAAGGCCCAGCTTTGGCACATTTTACTACTTGGCCTGTTCTCTATGGTATGTGTGCACAAAATGGAAGAATTTCTATATCAGCTGGAATTGTATAGATATTTTAATGTAAGTATATTAGAAATACACAAAATCTCTTTTATATATATATATATAAAATGGAATTTGTGTAGCTAATAAGGTGCTGAGGAAACAACAATGGAAAAATATGTTGTCTGTCCCTATATTCTACTAGGGAAATATTTTCAAAAATAAACAAAGGTAATAGAGTGATAGTTGTGATGATATTATAAGTATAAAAAAGGCAAGTGATCACTCTGACTTGAGAGGAGCCAAGGAAAATATCAAGATGATGTGGCAGCTATGTAAAATGTGATGACTGTTACAACGAGGCTGTATGTCAAGTATTGTGATCAGAACTGCAGGGAATGAGCTATGATGTAATGATCATAGAACATTGCCTCCCATATAATGTTGAGCATTTAGAATATATACTTTTCAATGGGCTGTACTCTAGTATAGGAGATAAGATCTGTACATGAGTGTCTGGACATATGTACACTCACATGCCTTCACGCAGAAGCATCCAAGGCCTAAGCAAACATTGTGCAAATAAGTGCAAATAAGCAAGGAGGGAGCCCTGTGCACTTAGCAGGTGCAAGAGGACACAAGGTGACAGTGGAACTTCAGTGGGACCTGAATGAGTGGAAGTCCAGCTAAGTTTGTTAGACAGGATGTTGAGAAAAAGGGATGGGTGCAAGGCTACATCACTTAGAATGTTTCGGGTATACAAAACACATCTAAGAGAAATCGCTTCCACCACAAAGGAAATGTTTTACTCAGAGAACAAAAAGATGGAGAGAACATGAGCTTCAGTGCACTTGACCTAAAAGTCTCAACTCCTTTCATGAGATGCTCAAAGCTCTGCCCTCCTCTGCTCCACTGTGCTCTGAGCTGATATTTCATAACTTTATTAAGTAGCAGAAATGAACACATCATTTCAGAAGACAAAAACTCAAGGTCACCATACTCTGGAAATAGTACTGGAGTGTGCCTTGAACTGCAATGGCTCAGACCAGTCACTGCTCCTGGACTTGACCTGGTCTGCTGACTAAGTTCTCTTGGGAAGCAAGCCTCCCAGGCAGCGCAAAATGTCCACAAAGAAACGGGGAAATCAAAACAGAGGGAGCTATCAAGAGAAATACCAGGAGGCAGAGTAGAACCCAAGTAGGCAGTCAATCCTGAAGGTACTTTTTCCAGTGTTGCTCTTCTGAGTTTAAGGTACAACTAGTCTTTCATTTTTGGATGGTTGTATCCAAATGCCACATTCACAGGGCTTGTGAACACTTAACTAGATCAGCTATGTTATGCTAGGTTTTCCTGGTAGAATATGGCCCTTTTGAGAAGAGAAACCACAGCTCATTCATCCTTTTATCCCCTGAACCAAGATAAAATGTAGGCTTATAGAAGACACTGGCTACCGTGGTGCTCTTAGAAGGGAAGTTTGATCTGATTAGAGTAGGCATGAAAGAAATGAAGTTATGGGCCGGGGAGTTAGCTCAGTGGTTCCGGCACCTGTCTTGCAAGCGCAAGGGCCCAGGTTTGATTCCCCCGTAACCACATAACAATACTGGGTGTGGAGACCCACACCCAGCAGCAACCAGTACCACATACCACAGTGCCGGGTGTGGTGGCTCACGCCTGTAATCCCAGCACTCGGGAGGCAGAGGCAGGAGGATTGTGATGTGAGTTGGAGGCTGAGCTCAGGGCCAGCCTGAACCACAAAGCGAGACCCTGTCTCAAAAAACCTAA
>PVIR01019071.1:0-32476 GCA_004026965.1 Petromus typicus | reverse complement strand
GGTTCAGGCTGGCCCTGAGCTCAGCCTCCAACTCACATCACAATCCTCCTGCCTCTGCCTCCCGAGTGCTGGGATTACAGGCGTGAACCACCACGCCCGGCACTGTGGTATGTGGTACTGGTTGCTGCTGGGTGTGGGTCTCCACACCCAGTATTGTTATGTGGTTACCGGGGAATCGAACCCGGGCCCTTGTGCTTGCGAGACAGGCGCCGGAACCACTGAGCTAACTCCCCGGCCCCAGAAGAGCGACTTTTACTGTGAAGTTGTACCATGAAGCTGGGCGCAGAGTACTGGACAGGATGAGAGCAGGAAACCATGAGCAAAGGTTTTGCACAATCCCACTGCCCTTCCTTCTGTCAAGCAAAACAACAAAGCAATCCACAAATCAATCATCTGCCTTCAAGCCCATCCATGACAGTACAGGTGATCGAAAGACATTACACTGGGTTGCTTAAAGCAGTATGTTAGTCAGGGCTGCTTTCTGTCAAAGGAGCCAGGCAGCTTTGGGTGCACACACTGGCAGAGTTAGGCTGCTGGGGCTTCCTCTCTCCCTGTCTCCATGATTGGGCCCCACACAGAGAGAAATGTTTAGACCTTTCTTTTGGAAAATGGTACGGGATGAGAAAGATGAGATATTAAATTTGAATATCATTTTAATTTTTTTCAATATTTACTTGAAAACATTATGGAGACTACACATACAGATACAGCTATTATTTAAAAGGAGTGTTTTGTGGATACCCTTAGCCATGAAAAAGGGTAGACCTGCTGTCTCTTCTGTTTTCTGTGTCTGACAGTGCCACAGCTTTGTAAGACTCAGTCCATTCGTCATCCATGGGTCACAAGCTGAACACAACATTTCCTAGTATCTCAAATTCTAGACACTGAGGTCTCCAAGACAGACAAAGCATGAATCAGAACAATTTTATCTTATAGGTCTTAACACACAGCTCTAAGCAATTGTCTGGGCTTCTCTGTTGCTCTTCTAGAAGGGGAGACTGAGGTAAGGAGGTGAGACCAAGTGGTCATGTCTACAGCTACAGGCTCAGCTTTAGGGTAACGCTCAGCACTGGATGTAACAGATGTTTAGGCACTGAATTTATGTGCCATTGTACCCAGCTAATGTTCCAACATAGACTGCGGTAGTCTACAAAGCTCCCAGTTAGCTCCTATGTAAGAGGGCTCATCCTTTTAGCCTCCTCAGAATTAAAGGTTCAGGTCTAGTCTTCAGGTGAGTTCACTTCACAACTGGTTCTACATGAAATGACAATACCCAAGCCTGGATAGTTTTCCATCTATAAGAAAAGAGACCTAAAAAAAATCTGGCAACATCTTGCAGACTTTGCAGGCAGCCTGTGCTATGAGAAGGGAGTGTAATTTCAAGGCAGAACAGTTCTAGTGGTATCAGCTGCCATTAACATCACCGTCACCTTGAAGAGCCTTGTGTCCAGCAGACACCAGTTGTACTAAGTACTTGGTGGGAAAGTGAAGTGACCCAAATAGGAAAGGGAATCACACCTGACAGATTCACAAAATATTTTGTGTTCACAGATGATACAGAGGACTATTATAAAAACTTAGGAGTTAAGAAGCATCTAGTTTTTGATCTTCCAACATCAGAAACTTCTGAGGCTCCTACACTACGAAACAACTTAGCAGAATTATGTATGGTCAGGTAATGCTATGCGCTGGGACACTGCAGGACCACAATGTAATGGATTTTTAATGGTACACTCTCAAAAGTATCTTCTTTTCTTTTTTCCCCTAAGAGTCTGTTTTCCACATTCGCAAATCTATAAACATATCTTTGATGCCATTTTCTGAATTATTCATTGATCCAGTGTTTTTTCTAAAGCATACTTGTCCTTTTTTCTCTGCTTACTGTGTTGGCAGAAAAGTACCCTGTTGGTACATACCACCCTGCTGGTTTGTCCTTGGTCAATGTCAAATCAGTTCAGAACAGGTCCTGGCCACAGAGGTTATCTGAACTCATACAGGATGACCACATGGTGCAAATGTGTATTCAATTTCTGGTACTGCCTTTAAACAGAGATCCCTCACCCACACTGTCTTTCATTAGGGCTATAAACAAAAATTTATGTGCACACTGAAGAGGCAAAGCTTCCAGGATGTAGAGATGCATACTGCCTCCAGAGAGGGAAGCGAACCAACAGATTTCACTGTGGCTGTATGTAAGTTCTCTAGCTCATATAGAAGCACATTTTGTTTTTATTCACTCAATACCTTTACTAGGTTTTGAATAATATAAGGCACCATTGTAGGCCCTGTTGATATAACGGTCCCACTTGGCTTAAGCCTTCTGTTTTCCTTCATTCTAGACAATGACATACTCTCCTCAGCATTTCCCTTTGCATACATGTGTCTCAGAAGAAGTCCAAACAAACAAGACAGGGGATATCGGATTCATACAGGAGGGATGTCTTGCCTATTTCTAGGGTGGCACCAACAAAGCAGGAGCTCTGCAGCCCTCAGATACCCCTGGGGGAAGAGCCAGAAGCTTCAAGTAGGTCTCCTAAGAGTGTTCAGGACTAATGAGGACAAGTCCAGAGGTTCCACGGGCAGCAAGGCTTGTGACCTGTCACACCCAAGCACAGGTCCCGGCAAGGAGACCAAAGCAAGAAGCAGGGGAGTAGGAGTGAGCACAGAGCAAGGATACGGTGCCCAGCAATCAGTCAGCGAAGAGATGGTGACCAATGGCTCCATCATAGAGGAAGCGCTGCCTGGGCATCCTGGAGCCAGCTCACTCCTGGGAGGGTTCCTGTGTCTTTGAGATTTAGGATCACTCTCCATGCTGATATGCCAGCCCACCATGCCAGCCCTCCATGATTTTAAAGGGTCCCTCTTTCATAGCTGAAAGAGTGGTGTCTGTGACAATGAACTAGGTAGAAGATGAGGAAACCTTTATCAATTTCTTGATGAGGCCCTTGAGTCTCTGAAGGAGGAAAGAGCATGTGTTTCTGGCATGGGTCTCAGGGTTGTGTCCAATGGCACCAAAGCTGGAGAAATCAGGGTGCTCACACGGTGGTCCAGGGTCTCACTCTGGGTTATTGTCAGCTGACACTGGAAATCTGTGGACTGTGAGGTAGGTGCATCTAGGCTAATCTGTGAGTGACACCTTCTGCCAGGTGGAGTTCCACCGGGCATGATCAAGATACATGGATAATGTCTAAACTAAAAAAAAAAGAAAAAAATACAGTAAAAGACATGTTTCCACAAATCCCACTCAAAGACTCACCCTTGCTTTCATCATTCTTGCCCCTTCCTGTAGCAGTTCTGGAAGTTTTCTTTTCTGAGTGTCTTTATAAGGCACAATGGAAAGCAAAGTCAGTGCTGCTACTGAGTGTCCTGTGGCAGAAAGTTAGCTTGTAAAGACGCGATGGTATGTCCTCGTGCACCTTGCTCCCTGGATCTTGTACACCTAAGTCCTGGCTCTTCTCCCCAGTTAAAGTAACCATGAAAGGTAAAGTTGTAAATCTCCTCAGGAGAGCCAAGCAGTCATGACAGCAAAACTAAAGGCAGTCAGGAAAGGAGACTTTCAGAACTGTTTCAGAAAGTGAAAAGAATGATAGGATAAGAGTGTTTCAAGTGAGAGGAAGTAGTTGGAGGCGGTATGGCGGGGAACAGTCATCAGCGCAGAGGTTTCTCCCCCAGGAAAGGTGAAAGGTAGATCAATGGCAACGCATCTTGTACTGACATAAAATAAAAAGTTAAACATTCACCCCAAGTCTCAATCACACCTTCCTATGCCACCCAATACAGGGACAGAAGTGGGAAGGAGCAGAGCTTTCAGGTAAAGATGGCGATCTAGGAGATGCACCCCATCTTCCCAGCAGTGTGCTGGCTTCAAGGTAAGAGTGAGGCTGCCCCCTGAGGCTTTTCTTCTCAGCCCTGCCCGTGGCTGAAGGTCGTTACAGAGCCAGACCAAGAAGGCAAACATGCAGAGAGCAAACAAAAGTACTCTGAAAGTTAAGCCCTCTTTCCCTCCACTGAGTAAACTACTCTACCTCCTCCGGGGCCCCGTCCAGGAATCGTTTGTCTCTTAATGGGCCTAGCTTGGTTCCCAGGAGTAATCTTCCCCGCATCAAAACTTTTCTAATCTAATTTGTGCTTTAGCTTTGGATGTGTAACATATTCCATCACTTTAAATTCAATAAAGGGGGATTTAATAGCATCATCAGCTGTGTGAAAATTGGCGATGCTACATTTATTCAGGAATGTGAAACACTCACTGGATATGGTGATTTTTTTTGTGGGTGAGTTTTAGAATTTATAGGAAAATTAACTTGTGCTTACATCTTCATCTTGGCCCTGGAACCATAAAATTTCCTTAATACAATGATACATTTTTTGCGGCTCCAGGGACTTAAGCTTGATTAAGATTATCAGAGTTTCCTTATCCTCCCTGGAGGGTGTGAGAAACCAACTTAGGTAAAGAGAACCACTGCAACTGAGTCTCCGGAAGTCCTTGTGCTGGTCAGATATTTACAGTGACAGGGAGGTGACTGCCTCTGGACACTGGAGAAACACCACTCGCTCGCTTTTCTGAAGCAACAATTCTGTACAAATATTTAAGGCATTTATTGTGTTATGTCTAAAGACACAGAAAAACATCACAGATGAAAATGCAAAGCACTCACAGAAAATACTTTTATGCCTGCAACTCCGTTAGTGCATTTGATAAAAAGTGTTTTGCTATTGGAATGTGAAACAGAGGTCATCAGATGGCTTGAAATAATTTTTTCAAGCAGGGAATAAAATACACATTTTAAACTTGTGAGAGTAATTTGATAAGAGAAAGCTTTCGTAAACCCTAGTGGGTCTGGCAGGATCCTTCTTTTTAGATCTTGTCCTGAGGCTGGAGAGTCGACACTCTCTTTCTCGGAGTCAGGCTCTTCATATATGGAAGAACTTGAAGGGTTTACAGTTTCCTAATCTCAGTACAGGAAATCCCAACTGTGAAAATCGTGAGTATAACTACTCATTTTTGTTCTGAACTGAAATTCATTTTCAGCTCCTGGAACTCTTGGGAATTTCTGAGGACATTTTGGTTGCTGTGAGTATAGCGGAGGGACTATGATTAGCATTCTCTGCATGGGCAGAGGTCAGGTGTGTCACAAAACACCCTACAATGCACAGGACAAGCCTCCAGCAGGGAATTACCTCATACAAACTGTCACCAGGGGCTGAGCATCCTAGGGTGCTCCTATCAATATAGTCCAGATTGCAACACAAATTTCCTCTCCAAACCACTTTGTATCTTTTAAGTATATCTGCTGACACATATTCTAAGCAATAATCAAAACACTTATTTTCCTGAGCCATTATTTTTAAAAGACTCACCCTGACTACCAATGACAATAGCATTGCTAATCTGCACTCAATCTACTCTGCTATCTGGCAGAATAAAAATCACAAGAGGGAAGCAGTTTACCTTTCAAACAAGACTTGGCTGTAGTTGTCCAGGACGTGGGCGTGTGTGTGCAGCAGGATGGTGTTGTAGCCCACCAAGGCCACCATCATGATCAACATTTTCAGCTCATAATTCACCCGCAGGAACACAGAGCAGGAGATCAGCCCCAGAATACAGCTGTATATGAAGTACTGGGACAGAGAATAGAGAGACACTTAGGCTTTCTTCTGAGAAAGAATGACACAATTTAATGTAGAGCCACCATCAAGCCCATGGGGTCAACTTTGTAAATGGGCTGTGAAAGTGGATACTTGTTCCCACCCTCTGATCCAGTGGCAAGCGCCCAAGTACACCAGATCCATAAGAATTACCTGTACCATGGCTTACTGACCCAGCCTGGGACGTCAAACAAAAATAAGCATATACATTGCCAAATACTTTACAGACCCAAAATATTCAGCGAAGCCTATATTGAAGACATGATCATAAATAAATGCTATCTATGTCTTGAACATGAGAGTAGTGCAAACCCTTGTACATTGATGTATACAAAACTATAGTACGTGAAATCATTTCTTGCCATTCCATTAGTTAGTTAATTATGAATATAAATCACTGCAGGTAGCTCTGTCCAAAGTATAAGAAAGCCCAGACATTTACTGTTATGGCTGTGTCTAGATGTCCCCCAAAGTCTTGCTCAGTCATAGACGAGGATTTTCAGAGGTGGCTGGATCTAGAGTATGTGAGGCTGGGATCAAAGGTGTGTGATCCCCAAATCAGTCCACTGACTCCTCTGGCATAGTTCTGGGTATGGATAATGTGGATGTACTTGGGTGTGAATGATGCCCACCCCAAGCAGGTGTACCCCGGATAGATAATAAGGGACAGAAAGAGGGCTGCTGCCATTGCTTGCTACTTTTTCACTACTTGGCTGTCTTCTACCTGCCATGAACTCTTCTTTCTACTCTCTGCTCAACTCTTCCTTGGCTGAAGTCATCTCCATGTAGCGTTTGAAACCCTTCATGACTAAGATACTGTTGCCCCACCAGTCCTGTTCTCAGGGAAGAGGCAAAGTTGGAAATGGGCTGCAGCAATCAGACAGGGCTTCCTGTTTGTTACAAGTGCACTCAGGTGAGTGGCTGTGCCACATGGCAATTGACACAACTCCTCCACAAATGCCGATCTGCTCTTATAGTCCTGCTTTCAGAGGAAGCCCAGCATTTCCCACTGGATGAAACCACTGAGTCATTTGGGAAGTGACTACATCTGTCATGTGGAGGACTTGGGGCTTTTCTTCATTTATAAGGACAGTTGTCTCAAGAGGTGCTGAGTGCTGTGGCACAATCTTTTCAGCTACTTGCTGCCAGTATTCGATTTGACTTTGGCTCCCCCTCGTCACAAGGCACAGGGGAGGTAAGGAAGAGTCTAAGGGTTGAGATGGGATTGTACGGGCTGGTGTAGAAAAATAGCCGAACCACAAGACATGACAGCGGCTGCATGGGCAGCACTGGGCCTCACCTGGAAGGCTCCTGAGCACCAGGAGCTTATCTAAGAGTTGGCAGTTTGTACCTGTATATAACATATCTTGATTTGAGAAAAAATTTAATGGCCAAAAGGCAAAAAATAGAAACAAAGCTTATGTATATAGCAGTAGAGACTGAAGTGAGGGTTCAGGCCTTCTTTTTTAGTTCATTTGCCTGTTAATCTGTCTTTTCATTTTTCAAAAGAATTAGTCCATAATAGATGGAAAATTAAACAAAATAAAGTGAAGATAGATCCTAGTCACAATGACAGTGAGAAACATCAATAAATGACTGGTAATCTGCTACCAGTCACGAAGGGTCCTAAAACGGATCCTCAGAACCTGCGATCACTGTGGGACGTGGGCACAAGAAGCATCAGGACACCTGTTACTGCCTCTGCCCGGTCTGACCTGCCAGAGTGGCTCATTTGCACAGCAGAGGTGATCCAGTATCTCCTTCACATCACACAGGGTAGGGTCGATGGGAACACCTACTTCAGAGAGTTCTCAGCAAGATGAAACACTACAGAACTTGGTCCCTGTGCTGAACCATGGAAGCTGTGCAAACCCTGCTATGACTATTAAAAATCAAGGCTCTTTGCAAGTTTCAATTTTTACAATGGCTCCACTGCTAAAAGTGTGCCTCCAAAGACCTGTTCTACTGAAAATTATTAACCAGTGTGACAGAAAAAAGAATGAGAAGGGTGAATAAAGAAGCACTTCTGTGAGTATGTACATGTATCAAGGGGAGTGTGTGTGCTTTGGGGAAGCTGGGAGCTGGAGCAAGACTGCAAAGATTTCCACAGCACTTCTACTTTGAAATGTGTGTCAATACCTATAAAATAGGTCTAAGATTTCAATATTTAAAATTCATTCCTAAGCTTTTGGTAAGTTTTCATATTTCATGAACATCTATTGAAATATATACACTAATTCCATTTATCTTGCCTTTTTCTGAAGTGACTCTGGAAGCCCCCTTTCATGAGTGGAGTTGTGGCTTATATCTAGATGTCCTCCCTAAGCCTATGCTCTCTTAGGTGGAGCTTTCTGGACATGGCTGGACCTAGAGTGTTAGAATGTGGATTAACGATATGACAGTGGGATTAAGGGTGTGTGGGTTAGTCCACTAATTGGTTTAGTGTGGTTATTGCTGTGGATAACGGAAGCAACAATTTGTAGGCTTGTGGCCTAGATGGAATCTAAAGGGAGAGAGAGAAGACAAGCTTGGTGCTTGTACTGGTTGCTAGTTTCTGCTTTCTACTTGCTATGCTGTGAACTGTTTCTCTTCTGTGGTGCCTCTCTGCCATGTGCCACCCTGCCTTGGAGCCAGCCAACTATGGACTGAAACTTCCAAAAATGTGAGCTGAATTAAACCACTTCTCATTTAATATTGGATACTGGGCATTTTGTCTCAACAGTGAGAAAAGTAACTAAGACACAAGATGTGAATTAAAAAATACAGTCAATACTTATTCCAAGTGCCAGTCAACAGAAAGGCAGGGTCATAAAAATGTCACAATGTGCCCTTGTGCATTTAATCAACATGGCTGGCACTGTGAGACTCCTGGCTCTTTCATAAATGAAAATGGCTATGAAAGGCAGATATATATCGATATAGATATATATTTGTTTGAGACAGGGTCTTGCTCTGTAGTTCAGGTTGGCCCTGAGCTCAGCCTCAAACTCACATCACAGCAATCCTCCTGCCTCTGCCTCCTGAGTGCTGGGATTACAGGCATGAGCCACCATGCCCGGCACTGTTGTATGTGGTACTGGTTGCTGCTGGGTGTGAGTCTCCACACCCAGTATTGTTATGTGGTTACTGGGGCTCAAACCCAGGCCCTTGCACTTGCAAGACAGGCCCCGGAACCACTGAGCTCTATCCCCGGCCGAAAGGCAGATATTTAAATAGACTGAGTCTCGAGGCAGCCATGACAAGATGAATAAAGATACACATGAAACAGAACCTTCAGAACTGCCCACAGGTAACTACAACCAAAAGGCCCTCTCAACGAATCCTCTTACTTCTCATATAATTTAATAAGAAATGTCAGTATCATCCTCACGAGGGTAATTGATAAAACTTGAAGGCAGGTTTCCTTGGATGGAGAATGAAACTACTGGCCTCAGGGACGCTGCTACGGGACAACTGTCACCCTACTTATGAGCCAGTCATGGCTTTAGAACCTTATGGAAAGAACACCAGAGGTCTCTGCTACCTGAACACAGAGGTGTCCAGGAAGTTAACATGATAATGGAAAGAGAAAAGAGACAAAAGCGAAATATCATAGGAAAAAGTTGCTAAAAGAAGAGTAGGTAAAGAATCTACGATTACAGCTAATGAAGTAGAACAATATTGGTAAGGGGGCTGGGGATTTAGCTAGTGGCACTGTGCCTATTTTAAAAACACAAGGTCATTGAGTTCAATCACAAGTAACACACACACATGCGCACATGTATGTGCACACGCACATTGTTAGGAAACTTTGAAAAGGTATTCAAGGAAGAAATCAAACAGGTATAATCTGAGCTACTTTTAGATGATTCTTTAGAAAAAGAAAAGAAGAGAATAAAGTCGTTTGTCTTTCTATACACAGTTGAGGACAAAAAATAAACTCTTACACAGTAGGTAATCAATTGAACTCATTTCAGAAAAAAAAATGATGAGTTATTAAATTCCAATCAAGACCCTCTGTGCCATTGGTTATCGTCAGCTGACAGGAATTTTTTGAGGACCAAACTGCTGGGGGTACAGAACCAGGAGATTACACTCCATTATCACAGTGATAGGTGAGTGATATTCAGAATCTATAAGCCAGAACCAGAAGCTTGGGGACATATCACTGGATACCATACAGCAGAGCACAAACTAGACATGCACTGCATCTGAGAGGATGCAGGCAAGTACTGTGGGTGAGAGCACCAACATGGCATCATGAGTCTGCAGATGTGTCCAGCTGTACCAGTGTGCTGGCACTGCCAGGCACAGCTGATATTTATAAACTTAGGACCTATGCAGGGATTGACACGGAGCAGAAAACTCAAACCTGAAACTGGAGACACTGTGCTGGGTAGGTTGCTCACTGCACACAGGAAAACAACAAAAGCAAGGAAGAGTGAGATCTTACCGGGAGGAAAAATAAATTTTCTGCACGTAGAATCGCTGCCTGGTTAGGTGAGGCAGAAACATTGGAGTTTGATGTATTGGCAGTCGGAAGGATTGTCTCCTCCTCGGAGTCACTCAAGAAAAACTGCAAAGAGAAATGATTTTTAAAGTGAATTCATGCAAATTAGACAAACAGAGAGAGAGTATGGAGCTGCCGTGGGGATGACCGTGTGTCAACATGTCTTCAGTAGGACTGTTGTTGCGGACAGTAAGTTTCACTAAATTTCAACTTACAACTTTCATTTTTTTTCTTTTTTGAAGTTTAGGCAACTGTTATTCCATAAATAAATAACTACTCGACACTTCACATTCAGTGAAAACCCTGTATTTTCAATTCCAAAGAAAATGGAAAGATGCATGTTAAATATTAAAAATACACACAGCACAGGGAAGAGGGGGTGAGCAGCCGATGTCACTACACACACAGAAATTCAGCTTTCTGCCACAGACTCAGCACTGTCACATCACATTTCTTACAATAGTTCTATCTGCGGAATCCAAGCAGTCAAAAGTCAGTGAAGTTCTATGAGCTTCTGACCTTAAGAAAGGAAATAAATTTCCTGGGAGAAAGTCGGAGACTGACACCAGCGTTTGTGTCTATCATTTGTGAGTGCCTGGCAGCTAGGGTCACGGAGGATTACAAATTTGGGGGGATGTGTCGGAAAGGTGAATAAAACCTAAAAGAGATCTAGAAAAGGTAAAGGTGATAAGCTCTGTTTATTTCTTACATTTTTCTGTTAGTTTCTATTTGTAGGATGTAAGGGATACATTCATCTGGGGGAGTTGGAGCACACAAAAAACACATCTTAATTCTTTTACTTCCCCTCCTCCTCCATCTCTTGGACCCCTTCTCAGCAGGGAGGATGGAAATGAGCTCCTGTGTGATGGTCACTGACATCATCGGCATCCAACAGCAAACGTGAGCCTGTGAGCCTCAGGAGAAGCGGCCTCCGGCTCGCCCCTTCATCTCCCATCGGGAAGCTGTGTTCCCCGCTCTCTAGTGTCCAAGAGCCACTGTGCTGCAAGAGCACTGAAAGTCACAGGAATATTCTGGAGAAACTAGCCAGGAAATGACCACTGAGCGAGGTTGATTCTACTGAAAGAAACTAATCGCCTCTGTAAGTCCAGGTTGTGTATCTGCCTTGGGCAAAACACGCACATTTAGCATTAAAAAAAATTTCCTGGATTGTTTCTATGATTATTTCTATTTGTGCCTGTTCATTTATTTCTTTTGATGGCATAGTTCTTGTCAAATGCCCAAATTAACTTACTTAGGGAAACAGGAAGGTATTTATTTAGTATATCTGGGGTGTGGCTGTCCTTTCATACGAATGACACTAGAAGTAGTGTTTCTATATTTATGTTATTTGATAAAATGTAGCAAAATGCTGATTTAAATATCAAAGAATTCAGATTACTTTATTAAATGCTAAAGTATTTATAACAAATGCAGAACTTTGCACTGAACCAAAAAATGTACTACTACTTTGGGAAAAAATTATTGTCAGGGAAAAAAAATGAGATATTGTTTGGTAAATACTGAGTTTCAAAATGTTACAAATTTAGACTTGACAGGTAAAAATTCAATAGATTTAAACATCAGAGAATCAAAAACTGACAAATAAAATGAGACTGTTTAGCTTAGTGGGTTCCTACTAAAGTTAGTGGTAGGCACCCAGGATCTTAAAATAATGTTAAAAAAGCTTCTTGTTTGTTGGTCACTGAGATGAAAAGCTCAGTCAGTGAAGAGGAAGCATCAAGTTCTTCCTATAAGAGTGGAACAGAACTTGTATAAATGCTGTGGTTACAAGAATGCCATACAATAAACACAATGGGTCTATTTGGAAGGTGGTGGAAACCTCTAGTTAGCTAATGAGAATCTTCCATAGGTCCATCTGCTAAATCTATCTAGTGTTCTTTAAATATCCCCACATCAACAGACTCTTCTACTTCCTCAGCCTTCTTTCTTCCAAGTAACATGGCTGCAGCTTTCTCCACAGAACAAATTCCAAGAATGTAATTTTTTACAGAGCCCCTTGTTGGAATCACTCATTTGACTAAATCTTTGCCTCTAATTAGAAAAAGAATATTGTTATTCTGACAATATATTCTCGTAAAGTGCTAAAGAATACCCTATTCTTTTAGCTTTACTTGCAAATCTGACACTTGTCAGACGACCTGAAACATGTCAGAATGATGCATTTCTAACCATGCTACTATGAACATGTGGTTTCCGATAGTGCTTTACACCTGATGACATCACTGTGTTCACCATTTGCTTGGAATTAGAGTGCAGAGAGATTAACTAAAGCTAACTCTGTCTGTGGGGCTCATGCATTTACATAGTGTAATTTATAACAAATCTTTAGGAAGTTTCTCAAAATAAATTGCAAAATGATTACTAAGGCTAACTCTGTCTGTGGGGCTCACACATTTACTTAGAGTAATTTATAATAAAATTTAGGAAGTTTCTCAAAATAAATTGCAAAATGATGAGAGCAAAGTATCAGAAAAACAATGGCAGGGTTATCTACATTTTCAGATGTGGTTCTCATAGTTTCCCACAAACTAAACTGGAGAAAAGCACAAAGTCATTTGCAATCTGGTACCAAGAAAGACTATATTTTTTAAAAAAAAAAGAGTGGTAATCATTCTTCTCCATTTTTCAGTAAGGTATTTGGTATCACATAGGTGAAAGTCAGATGTTTCAAATATGTTGGAAAAATTTTACAGTTCATTTTATATGAAACTGACCTCAACATTTTATCTTTCAGTATCAACGTGTGATGAGAGTCCAAAAGGCCAGTCCTGTGAGCACCATTCTGCCCAGTCTAGCTCTTGTAGGGGATGTTAAAATAATATCCTAGTGACTAAAAGACATGAGAGGTTTCCACAGGGACCGCCCAGGCCTCTTCAGAGCCAGCAGCAGAGGGTCGTCCTAGGCAGCTTCCAGCAGGCTCAGAGGACTCCAACACAGCCCTCTCTGTGGCAGTTAAGGTAACAGTAGGTGCTGGAAGGGAAATGGGGACTAAAGGCTGCCCACTGTTGGCTGGAAAATGCATGGTCAGCTGAAACCTGTCTGTTGTAAAGCTGGGGGCTGCTGCAGCAAAAAGAAAATGAGTACTCAAGGGCAGAATGCCAATGACGTGAGGCACACAGAGACAGGACTGCAGGAATCCTCAGAGGAGGAACCTCTGGTGGGCAAATGGGGACAGAAAGCAGCAGGCCAGTTTCAGGGCAGGGAGCGAGGAAGGGGGAGCTGGTGTTCGATGGCATTGAGCTGGCATCTGACACCGTGGACAAATTCTGGAGATGGATAGTGGGGAACATACGACACTTAATGCTGCTGAATAGTACATGTAAAAGTGGTAGAATGATGTATTTTATGGTGTATACCAAGACCAAAAAGAAAGTGAAAGCATTCTTGTTTGAATCTCAAAGAGAAAATACAGTTGTGACATGTGAGCACCTGAGTGAGGCTATGACTAAAAAAAGTTTTCTTTCAGGAAGTCTAGTGTTTTTCTCGGTGGTGTGAAGCAGCTGTGTTCACCCTTCCCGGCAAATACAGAGCGGTGCTGTCGTTATAGAGACCGCAGCCTCATCCCTGGGCCAACCTCTCCTGGAGAAGGAGCAAGTGAAGAAGTAGGACTGCAAGTCCCAGGGGTTCCTTTGGGCCTGGAAAATGTGTCCCCCAAGAAATTACTCAGGTAAACGTAAAGAGTGATACCCATGCAGGGGTCCTGCTCAGGGTGGTCAGTGGGGTGGGTGCAACAGCCATGAAGACAAGGCTTCCGGGGACCAGCTGGAGGTGCTGCCTTTCCCGGATGAGGGTCAAGCGCAGGCAGCCCACCGCCCTGGACGTGGCATGTGCCCCACGGGGGTCTCTTCTGCTCTGCCAGGTGTCTGGGACCTGGAGGTTGTGTGATGTTCTGGTGAAGAGCAGGAGCCCCAAGACCATGGCTCTCAGGCAGGGGCTCAGCAGTTACACCCCTGCTGTGTATCAAAGGCATGCCCCGTGGGCGAGCTCTTCTGCTGCTATTAATAAGACATGACAGAAAAGCAGTACAACTACACGGAATCACTTCCCTTCTATGCCCAAAGTCGACTCTCATAGTGCTTCATGGCTTGTCTTTGCAATAAATGCGGGAGGAAGAGCTTCACAAAAAATATCCATTGATTTCATGACATTAGTGTTGCTAAAAATGGCATTTCTTCTGCACTAGAGGAGAAATAACTGAGCAGCGGAATCTTCCTTCCTTTTCCTTTCCGAGGTCACCCATCCTCTGTGCTTAAGTCTTCTAGAAGTTTCTCTACCTCCCTTGGCATGGACACCCTTCTTTTCCAGGGTAGAAAACAGCAGGATAAGATGCATTTCTGGTCCTGAAGATGAATTTCCTCCCCAAGGGATCATAGTCACTGTGGATAAAAAGTCTCCGCCTAAACACTCAGCCTGTCAAACATTTATAGATGATGACTAAACTGGTTGTCAATCATCGCTAATTACCACATGACAGATGTAGTTAGCATGCAACTCAGATGTCTCCCACCTATATTGTTTTATAAAAAGTTAACTGATGAATGTTAGATAGATCCTTTATCCTGGTGATAAGGCAAAGTGCATTTTACAAGAAGAAAGGTTTTCTTTGTGAAAGACTGTGTATTATCAATTCACTCACTGGTTATGGATTCATTCACTTATTTAAGAATTGATGAATGGTTACTCCTTACAAAGAGACCACTTTCCTAGGACATGTTGAAAAGTTGGAAAAGAAAAAATTTGTCAAAAAGATACCTTCCTGTTCATGCCATTGTTCTTTTTTTATAATAGCTAGGGTACAAATACAGCTTATGGCTTATTTACTGGTGAATGGACAAAACACAATGGTTTTGACACAATGAAATACTATTCAGCACTAAAACAAGAAGGAATTGTGTCTTTTGGAAAAGCATGAATGAAGATGAAGGACATGCTATGAGAAGCAAGCAGAGTACAGAAAGAAATACCTGATGAGCTCATTTGTAAACTAAATCTAAAAATATTGGTCTCATAGAAACAGACTAGAGTGGTCAGCAACAGAAAAGTGCTAGGGAAATGGGAGACGTAAGTCTAAGGGAAAAAGCTGGATACAGGTTCAATAAGTCTAGAGGTCTAACACCCAGTTCTAAGTGCTAGTCAGACTGTCATATCAGGAAAGTTTGCTAAGGGAGGTTGTGGATGTGCTTACTACTTTGTAATGGTGACTTTGCCCTGTGTACAAAGGAACTGACTGTCAGACGATGGATGTGCTCAACTGCTCACCCATAGGAGTCATTTCCCTGCGTGCACAAAGCGTCATCTTGTGAACTTTAATTACATCATGTCAGTCAGCTCATCACTAGGGTGGACACATACCCTTCCTGGTAGCTTCAGGACAGCCAGCCTCTGCTCTTTCTCTGCGCTCCTGTGGTGTTTACTCCTGACCCAGCCAGCTCCTGCAGCTGTTGTGTGTCCTGCGGCTTCAAGCACACACTCTGCCCTCCCCGGGAGCTGGCTCTGCGCAGCAGGAGAGCTCACAAAGCTGAGCGCCCACGGCTCCTCTTTGGAAACATAGTCATGTTTCCGCAGCCTCCAGTCAGTGTCCCTCACCGGCTCTCTGCCTGTGCCCCTGGTGTCTTCAGGGTCTTCAGTTCCCATTGCGCTGTTGCACATCAGGACTGGAGCTGTCCTGCCCAGTAACACGCTAGCAGCAGGGCTCTTCTGGGAAAGCTATTCCTGTCCCGCTTTCAAGTCTCTCATCTTCTGTCCCCAGCCTGAGTTTGCCCCCTTTCCACAGGCCAGCTATAACCTCGGGCTGGGAGGTACAAGTCTCCACGTGAGCCCTGGCATCTCAAATCCTCCAGAGAGCGTCATTCTCTAGGGAATTCTTGTTGTGCCACTTCCTGGCTGCTTCTTTCTCCATGTGGTCAAGTCCCAGGAGGTGGACCTGGGAGCTTCATGGTGAGATTCCGTCCCAGAAAAGGTCTTATCATCCACACAGCAGAGAGTGAGGCT
The DNA here is from genome assembly GCA_004026965.1 of Petromus typicus. NCBI lineage: Eukaryota > Metazoa > Chordata > Mammalia > Rodentia > Petromuridae > Petromus > Petromus typicus. The sequence goes on along the minus strand of PVIR01019071.1, from coordinate 16,326 downwards.
CAGGTGCTGCGGGGCCCAGGAGGAAGGCACCCAATGCTGCCCACCGACTTTAAAACACAGTAGCAGCAGCTCTCCTCAAGGCCCCGCTGGAATCCCACACTCCCACCAGGGCCGGGCAGGGAGGAGGAGCAGCAAGCTAAGCTTTCCTGTCACACCCCTTCCCCATCTAGGCAGGGCGAGCAGATGGCAAGACCCCCTCTAGCCTGGCTCCAGGTGTCTGGAAGGAAGTCTAGGGTCTGCGGGAAGAACCCGAGACCTGACCCGTGTGGACACTCCGGGTCTCCGTCCACTTCCTCTGCTTTGCCTCCCCTGCTTCTTCACACAGATTCGGCCCCTCATCCTACACCCACAAGCCCCGCCTCTGCATCTGCTGCCCACCCTCCCCAGACCCTCTGTTACCAGGGGCAGAGCCCTTCCCCCACCCTCCTCCAAGCAGGCTCTCCGGGCTCCTCCTTGGCCTTGTTTGCTGTTGTTGCTGTCCACAGTGTGTTTCAGGAGGCTTAGGAATGGGTCTCCCCAGCTCTCCCTGTCCTACACTGCAGCACACGAGCGGCCAAAGCGCTTCCTGGCTGTGGTGATGACGGGAGGGAACGAGGAGAGGAGAAGGCGCCATCAAGTATACAGGCTGCCTAAGTGTCTGTTTTGAGGTAGACACCGTTGAAAAGAGTGGGTGTGGATGTTGGTTCTGTGCTCACAAGATGCTCAGCATTGTCCTAAGTGTGGCGGCAATCTCAGCGCTGCCTTTGTGGCCAGATGAAGACTTTTCCCATTGGGGTGGGTTGGGGGTGGGTCTGATGGCTCCAGTATGGTTCAGACCAGCATTCCCATCATGCCCAAGCTCACCAGAAGCTTCCGGGCACACTGAAGTGGGAAACTGCTCACAGGAGCCGCCGTCTCTTTCAGAGTGGCTGCAGGAAGCCATCCTCCTCAGATATGTGCAGCTGCAGTTGTGAGACACTTAATTTAACTGGTGTCACCAGGAGCCATGGGCCAGCGCTGGTGCCGGAAGGCAAGAGTTACCCCCACCCCGGCCTTACCATGTTGAACACAGCCATGGTCAGTATGATGGCCGTGGTGACGACGGTGAGGGAGATCCGAGGCCAGGGCCGGTTCGCGATGATGCCGGAGGACTTCAGAAGCCACAGGAGCGAGGCGGAAGCTTTTTTGCTGCATTGCTGGAAAGAGAGAAAAAGAAAAGGAATGCTGTGCTACAGCACGTGTCCTCTCACGGTCAGGAGAGACGGTGACGGCGCTGACAATGCTGGAAGCAGCAGCAAGCTGTGTGAATCAGGCCGGTGGTTCTGTCCTCCCAGCCCAAGTCACAAACCTTATCACGACGGGTGGCGTCACCGTCACAAATGAAGAACAAAGCAGATCTCTACGATGCGACTGTATGGTGTGTGTGTGAGTCTTTTAAAATAGACCCAGAGTTCTGCTTCTAAGTGATTCTTCAGGCAGAGGAAAGATGGCGGTTAATTAAGTCACCCTGGGAGCTGAGTCCCACCAGAAACAGCCAGTCCCCAAACTGCTGCACCATGCAGAAAACAGACCGACACGCCTCCTGCCCTTTTACTGCTGTGGATCAGGGCGAAGGGCACAGGTTCGGCTTGGTGGCGGCCGTGTGGAGAGTCGGCTGCTGGTCACGGGCTGAGGCCGGGGCTCTGCCACATCCCATCGCACAGGGCTTTCTCCCAGGTAGTGGGTGCTGGGCCTCGGCCCTCACACTGAGATATCTCATTAGCCCTTTTTTGATTTTTATTTCAAGGCACAATCTCATTATGTTGGTAATTTGCCAGGCTGGGCTCAAACTTGAGAATTTCCTAACCCTGCCGCAAGGATAAAGGTGTGGACCACCCTGCCTAGCCTGGAAACATGCAATATAAAATTCCCCCTAGAATCATTTCAAGTGTGTAGATCAGACGTGTGGACTGTATGCACATTGCTGTGTGACATCTCTAAGGCCTTTTCTTTTTGCAAAACAAGCGCTACCGATGGATCAAGAACTTTCCCTCTTCCCCTCTTCCCATCCTGACCCCATGCTCTTCCTTTCTGTTTCCATGATTTTGACCTTGACTGCCCTCATGAGTGTGCCTATGCAGTTCTGCCCCTTCATAACTGGATACTTCACTCCTCATAAGATCCACAAGGCTCACCGTGGTGCAGTATGGGAAAGAATTTCCTTCAATGGTTGTACGAATCCTGTTGTAATGGATCTGATTGATCCATTCACCCATTGAAGGACATATGGCTTGTCTGTCTCAGCTCTCCTGAACAGCTCTGTGAGCATGGCAGTCGATGCTCTCTTGGCAGCAGAAGGAGCTGAGGTCTTTAGCAGATGATACCAGGTTCCCTTATCATTTATCATGGGAAGACACAGCTCTCGGGCTCTCAGAGTGAGCCCACCTTACCCTGAGGGCCACCTCTCAAGGAAGGGCCCTCAGTCCAGGTGGTAGGATACTGTAGTCATCCTCGCCATTGGGGTGGTGAGCGGCTGAGGATCAGGTTCGGAGCCCCAGACTGGAAGCATTTGCTGAAACCTCCCTGGAGTCTGCGTGGTGACTCTGTGTGCTCACCCTCCCAGTCTGGGGTCTCCAAACCTGATCCTTGGTTGCTTACCACTATGATGCGGAGGACGACTACAGGACACAGGTACAGACATTTCCTCTGAGGCATGGGAAGCATAGGTATGATGTTACCGATGTGATAGGCACTACTTAAGGCCCTCAGGAATCTGAATTTTAATTTTTATGCTAATGAGGCTATGGCCCACAGCTTGGTGCTCCAAAAGCATACAAAAGTGATGACTTCAAGCACTCAGAGAAAGAAGTAGAGAGATGGTGTGAGCAGATCCCTGGATCTATCATACTAAGTTAACCAAAGGGTAGATCTCACATGTCACTAATAACAGTCTGGTGGAAAGCACTGCTGAGTACCGCTAAGAAACACCACCTGTAGTTCTCTACCTTTCTCACAGTTTCCTTCTGGTTATTCTGAAAAATGCTGTTGAACAGCATTGCAATATATTAAATATCAGCTCAACAGTCAGATGAGATTAATACAGGGGGTAGTGATTAGGAGGATAGAGGTTTAGACAGCAGGTCTCACTGCTGTGGGACTTTCTGCAAGTTATTCATCCTCTCTGGCCTCAGTCTCTTCGTCCCTGAAGTGGGGGGCAGAGCAGTATTTGCCTCCTTGGGTTTTTTTAGAGGCTTACAGCACAGCACAGAGCAACCCCAGTGACTTACAAGTGTTAGCCCTCCACGCATTTTTAGTGAAGAAAACATGGTATTTCTCAGAAATATCTCAGACACTAAAGACCAATTTGTTTTGTATCTCTTTGGATGACAGCACTTAATTTTTGCTTCTCCTCCTTGATGCTTGGTCTTTTTCTGCTTGTAGGTCCTGACATAGAAGATTAGGGTGTGAGTCCACAACACATAGCCCAATTGGCACACAAGCCCACATTTCACCTTGGGTGATTTTCCTGGCACCTCTCTGATTCTGCTGGGAGCCTGTCAGACCTTGGGAGCTGGTGGTGCAGGAGCTGAGTGGCTGGTGCAGGAGGTGCCCTTGGCCACAGGCTGCCAAGTGTCTCCTCACTGGCAAAGAGACAGTTCTGCACTTCTGTCCACACACAGTTTTCATAAAGTTCAGGGTGGCCTTTAAATTTGTCAAACACAGGATGTGCCTAATGCTCTGAACATACAAGATCGCAGACATCCAGGTGGCCAGAAAACATCTACCTGAGCACGCATGTCAAGGTTGAGTGGGTGGAGTTCTCTGCAGTGAAGAAGCCACCTTTGAAAGATGTGGTTTCTTGAGGGGTCTCAGTCCAACTTGCTATGTTCTGCAGGCCCAGGCCAGCCTGTTCATTCTCCCTGTATGCACCAAAAGCTCAGCCCCTGCAGTGCAGACCCTGCTGTAAGACATCCTTGGATCAACCTGCAGATCAGCCCATCTACCCGAATGTTCTCTTCGTGTCTGTCCCTTGGTGATGTCCCTTCCACCTGTCAGTAAGGCAGTGAACACACTCTGCAAGCTCGGGTTGGATTCCTCCTGCCTGACAAAACCTGCTGTCATCATGGCACCCAACCAGCCATGGGTGTGGCCGGCGCTGGCACATCGGCGCAAACTGGCCTCGTGGACAGTGACCCAGAGTCTGGCAGCAGGGCTGTGGCTCACACTGGGCATAAGAGAGAAGCGGGTTGACTTCACACAACGCAAATGACTGAAATAAAGAAATGTCCCCGGAGGAAATTTAAGAGCAATTCAGTAATCAAATCAATAATCAACGTACATGTGACAGTCTTCAAAATGTTAGTAGTTTGGGCAATTAAAGGTTTACATGTTCCTGCCATTCAGAGTGAAGTTCTTCAGCCAATTACAATGCCAAGTAGATGTTCCTTTGGGTAAATACTCAAAAGCACATGATAGAATGAAGGACCTAACTACTGTATTTTTCAGACAAGATGTTAACATGGGTTTTGCTTTCCTAGTAATAATGAATGCTTACTTAGCTACTCTGTTGTGTTTATATATTTTTTGAACTTTAAAAAATATGCTAATTAATCTTTATCTAACATGTGCATCTTGGGTTTTTTAGGTATGTCATATTATTTTTTAAATCAAGTACTAATGAAATTGAGAATGCAGTCTACCTTTGTAAATGTTAAGCTAAATTCTGAAGAATTAGTTTTATAGCTAAAGACTACCTGTTGCTTCCAATGCCAGATATTCAAGTCAAGAAAGGAAGAAGAAGGTTATGGGAGAGGAAAAACATTTTCAATAAGGTTTTTCCTTTCTAAAAAATTTGATTTTATAAGGATTTTCTGTTCCTGTGGAAGATCTGTGTGTTAAGATTAAAAGCAATAATACCCAGCTCACAACAGTTGTGTGCTGCTCCTCTCTGAGCTAACTCTGGAATGATGTCCTCGCATGGGCCTGTGTTTCTTTCCCTGCATCCCTCTGAACTTTTAGTTCCAGTCCTGCGCTTGCTAGCAGAGGGTCTGACCTCACCAGCCAAGAACAGCTGAGACTCCCAGAGGAAGAAATAAGTCTGCAGGATCAAGAACTAAAGAATTGAACAACACAGGAAAGAATTTAAACAATACTAGCAGGGGCGATGAGAAGAAATCCTCAGACTCAGAAAAGGGTCCGTGTACCATCTTGAAGATGTGGATATTAATATCTTATTAAGAATAAGCTGCCCAGGTGAGAGAATTTAAAGTTATAATCCAAACCAAAACCAGGCTAGAGCACAAGCTTCCAAGTTATTTCAGAGAATAAAAGAGGACAAAACATACCAGTAAAGAGAAGAGCAAAGAGAAGAAAAAGCAAATAGAAGGAAAGAAGACACATGGTGGGTTTTTACACACACACACACACACACACACACACACACACACACATTTGGAGGCTGTGAAAGTGATTATAATACCTGTGAATGTATCACAGTAGTTAGGTTAAAGAGAGATTCTGAGATGAAAGACACATCTAGCCAGGTTCATTTACTAGATACACACAACCAAGTCTGCACAGGAACAAGGAGAAGCTGAGGGCAAAAAGGGGGAAAAGGAATAGTAACAAACCTAGTTGAAAGAGGCCTGCGATGCTGTGTTCACATTAGAGAAAGCAGACTCCAAGGGAAGCACTTTCTCGGAGGCAGAAAGCTCTCCTACTGGCCAGCCTGTGACCTACTTTTCCTTTCTGAAGATGACCTCTGCCTTCGAGCTTTCATCTCTGCCTGGAATGAGGTGGGGGAGGCACCACATTATCTTTGCTGTACAAAGCACAGGGCAGCAACAGTGGGAAAAACATCCCTTCTGATGTTTTCCAGTGTCTTCGTTGACTGTGTATAGTAGACTTGTTTTAAAGATGAAATTTTTTCTGTTAGAAGTGTTTTTGGTTAGATTCATACGCTTATATTGGTATAGAGATAAAGTCCATCTCCGGTAGTTTAGAAACTTAAATCTGTCTTAAAAATCCTCTTATTACAATTCCTGTGATGACAACTATGTATGGTTGTTCTTTTATCACTGACTGTAATGAAAATGTGAACTCAAATCTCTTTAGTTTCTTTCTACCTAGATAAAATGCATGGTTTATCAAACAAAATGCTTTGATATACTTTATTGTACATACTAATATTTTACAAAGCATTACTATTTTTAAGGCTACTTTTTCAAAATCCAAATGCAATTATAAATAAATCCATTCTTTCTGTTAAATGGCTTTTAAATAAAGTTTCTGTTTTAAGTAATTTGGCCCAAGAACTGAACAATGCCCATCAACCACCCAGAGCAGAGGAGACACGAAGTCGCCCGGACTTGCCATGTGATCCGAGGCAGGCAGCTTGCACAGGTGATCTCAGTGCTGCTTGGCCCATGTCTATGAACATGGACATCTCTCCCTCCCGTGGAGCCGTGTGGGCTGGTGACGTTCTAACCACACGGCACTCTGGGATCTGCCTTCGGTGTTTCAGGTTTCATTTCCAATTCTGGCTCCAAACTAAGGTGCTGCTGATCACTGCACTAGAAAAGTAGCAGCTGTTGGCCTCCTTTTCATGAAGTATACAGTGGAATTCAAAGCAAGGGCCATCAGCAGGATAAATGAGCCAGTACATGTCATGTCTTGCAGAGTCAGTAGGCCTTTTTATCGTGACACTTATTAATTATAAACTCTAGTCAGTGTGGAACTGGGACGACTCACAGGGACTCTGCCCATCAGCAGCACGGCCACTTGGAGTACTGTTAGCCTTCCTAACAGTAAATATTTATGTTATCTCTCAAGTCACCCAAGTATCACATGGACAAAGTACAGCTGAGATGAACTTGTGGCAGATCTCTCCATCTAAAAAGGTAAGATACAAAACTGGAAGCCCAGCCAGCCAGGAAGATGGAAGCTGGTAGAGGAAACGGTAGGTACCTCTGAGGTAGCCCCCTATTCCCAGCAGTCAGAATGGAGGAATTCAGTACCAAAGAGTGAGTCATGCCAACGAGGCAAGCCTCCATCACCCATTCACACACTCATTCGCACGTGAACCTCTCCCCATGTAGGACATCTGCCGAGGAAAGGACTTGCAAAAGCACTATGGGACACGTCTCACTCTCCCTTGGCATCTGAGAGATGAGGAAGAAGTTACATAAGACCAGGATGGGCATAGAGAGAGTCCGTGTAAGCAAAGCCAGACGACCAGCAGCATTTCCACAGTACTTGCTCACTGAACATGTGCATGTGGACAGTACTGGTGGGCCCTGCGGAGGACAAAGCAAGTTTAGAAACCATTCTTATCTTACAGAACTTATAATACATAAGGAAAAGAGAAAAAAAATAGAAACGCATAAGATGAGGCTAAAATCTGTGGTGCAGACCCGAAGTCTCGTGACACTCCCCAAAGAGCCTATTATGGGTTAGGGTGGATTCCAAGAGGGTTTCTGAGAAAGCAGCCAACTACCAAGCCCATTTCCCATGGTGAGCATGGGGAAGTCGGCGTTTTGGGAGGGAGAGAGGAGCACTCCCCTGGGAAGGAGCACAGTCAGCGGCTGGGCTTGTCATAAAAACTGTGGTAACTCAGAAGGAATTTCCCGATATAATTTTAAATCCTGTTATTGGTCAAATATCTATGGTTTCCTTGCAACAGGAAAAACTGCATTTCACTATCACGTTTCTTTTTTGTTCATTTGGATGTTTTTCTACTTTTTTAAAAAATCAAATCTAGCTATGAAGCAACAACAGATTATTTTATTAGTGTATGTCTGTGATACATAGTGAATATCTTCAGCTTGGGGTTTGGTACGTATACATATCACATCTTGACTATCTCTGTGTTTTCTATCCCTATGTCCTCCCTTCTCCTTCCTTCCCCAGATCCCCTTTCCATCTCCTCCAAGACATTGTCCCTCTTTCAATGTGATTTCCTCATGTGGCTCTTTCTGTGCAACAGAAGGTAACAAGGACAAAGCTCTGGAAATAAGAGTATCAGTAAGGCTTACCTTTCTCAAAGTAGCTTACTCTAATTCTTCACACAAAGAACGTAATACCAGCATTACCAGGGTCAATACTGCTTTTGACATTTATGTTTTCAGAAGGGTAACAATGTATATTAATAGAAGGTAAGTCTTCCATAGTAAGTATTCCTGCCTAAGCTTCGTAGTTAATTCATAAATAAAAGGCAATCATTATTAAACATCATACAAGTGGTAGGTTTCAAGAGGCCAGGGACAAGCAGGTAGGGTGTGGCAACTTATGCAGTCCCTGTAGAGCATTCATGAACTAACTTGGGACTAAATGTGGAGGGTGGGGATAAGGCATGGCTAGTCCTCATCAGTCCAGCTGTGCATTAATAGATGATGTTGAAAGTTCCAAAATGGGATGGTTTAAACATTAAAAACCCCCTATGACTGGGATGGTAATTTCTTCTGAAGTTTTGTATTGATCACTTCTGGAGAAGGAAGTAATTACAGCTGGCCACGGCAGGGAGACTCATTCTCAGATCGGAGTGACTCAGATTTAGGAAGGGCAGGATTTCATGTCCAACCTCCTGGCCAATGGCACCAGACAGGCTTCTTGTGAGAAGGGAAATGGTACCAGGGTGTTTGCAGTTTTGGCATCTTCTCCCTGAGGCACCACTGAGTCAAAAAGAACTTCCCAGCATGTGGTATGTGGTTTCCCAGGAAGGGGAGGCATGAGGAGCTGCGGACGCCATCTTGACAGCATGTAGGGACTGTGGCTGACCATCAGGAGCATCAAGAGAGAGACCGGATCTTCCCACGCTGGAGGGGGAGATGATGGAGGGAGCAAAGCCACCCCCCAAGGTGCTAAAGTTGTTCATGAGAGTCTTGTTTGCACTTTCAGCCTTGTATTTCTTGTCTGTAATAACTTTGATGGTGGAAAGAAGACCACAAACCAAATGTGTACTATGTTCCATACACAGAGGACTGCATGCCTTGGAACAGAAAATGAAAAGCACATTGACTTAGGCATGAGAATGTAGACCTTTTAAAGTTAGAACAAGGTTGGGAAGTACAATGGACCCACAATAAAGTCCTGAGAAATGAGCTGCAGAAGACTTCTGGGAGAAAGGGAGAGACAGGGAGGGTGTGAGTTTTTCCACCTGTGAGACTAGCTCTGACGACATGGGAATCCAGGCCTCTTTGTGTACTGGGCATTTTAGAACTTCGACAAGCATCCCCACGAGAGTAGGTCATCATCAACTGAATCTCTCCTCTCTATAGCTTCAAAAGACTTCCATTGACTCTATATAGTCTATGTATACTGTGGTAAGTCAGAAACCATAGATTTATTTTGAGAAGAGTTTTCAGTGCAATCTGAATTATCTAAAACACCAGATAGTGAACTCAATTACAAAAGTTTGCAAAGGTGCAAGGCTCAGGAGGAAAAGGCAGAGGCATCATTTGGATTCTGTCCTTATTGCTTGAAATGTGGCAGTTCATCAGACCAGAATGCAACCTGCGGTGTCACCTCTAAAATTATTGCTTTTCAGAGTTTTTGAAGAGGTACAAGGACTTTAAGAAGCCTACGACACTGTACCAGCATCTCCAGGAGTCACATAGAAAACCAAAAATGACAGGACCAGGCATAGACAATACAAAGCAAGAACTCACAGGCTGAGGAAAGTGCTACCCTGGGGTGTAGTGAGCCTTTAGGTGGGAACAAGATGGCAAGCTGTGGGCTGTCTCTGTGTGGCCTAAACATTAAAGTACAATGGCTAAAATAAAATCGTGATTTTTGAAAACATGAATATATCTGTAGATCTTTTCTGTTTTAACTCATCTTCCATGAACAAAATGAAATCTTGGTCCGCCTTTAAGGTCTTCTAGTTTTTTGTTGACTTTCTTAGGGGCAGTTCTTATAGAGCTATGGATGGCTCGTGACACTTGTTTTGTGCTCAAGAAAAGAAAGCTTCCATCTCTTCTATGTGGAACTAATATTTCAATTGTAACTTTACAGTGGGTTTTTTTTTTAAAGTTTTTTTGAGACAGGGTCTCGCTTTGTAGTTCAGACTGTCCTTGAACTCACTTTGTAGCCCAGGGTAGCCTCAAACTCACAGCAATCCTCTTGCCCCTGCCTGCAGAGTGCTGGGATTACAGGTGTGAGCCACTGTGCCCCACTACAATAGTTGTTTTAAATTAAAATACTAGGCAAGATATTTTAACTTTTGCTACCTTGAAACACTCCAAAATTTGCTACCTTGCAAGTGATGTAAATAATGTATTTGGTTTTAATTTTAATGTACACATGCAAAACTTCTTGTAATGTTTATGTTCACAGCTATTGACCTGAATGATTTATATTCCTTGGTTGAAAAGTACCTTTAGGAACATGAATCAACCAGCTAATTGTTGTTTCTGAAAGTTTGAAGCAAGAAATCCATTTTGTAAGACAAACTCCGTTTTCAAAGAAGCGTCATATCTGAAGCACCTACCAGGAGCTGTCCAGCGAAGCAGACAAAAAGGATGAAGGCCAGTGAGAGGAACGCCGCTCCGAAGGAGACACCGAGGGTGGACGTTCTGCCGGGAGGTAAAAGGCCACATGTTAGGGCGAAGGTTGAATCTGCAGTCTGGGGAGCTGCCAGCAGTACTTCAGCTCCACTGGGGCTGAAAGAGATGAGGACTGAAATGCGTGCTGGTTATTGTGAAAAATTAAAATGGGCCTGAACAAAAGCACCATTTGCCTATAGATACGTCTGCAGTTATGACTGAATAACTCACTGTGACTTCTTAAATCTATTCCCAAAGCATTAGGTATTTAGGAAGGAGAACAAATCCTTGTGGTGACTGATAAAGTCTGGCATTGGCACACTTCTCTCAGGGGTCTCCTTTCCAGTCCTTGTGCCCTAGCAGCTGCTGCTTTGGGGGCAGCCTCGCCACGAGAGCCTGGGAGATCCCAGACACCACCTCCATTCCCATGGAGCAGGAAACTGAGTCCTCTCCCCTGGCCTGTCCACCCACCTAGGCAGACTGAGTTTTCTCAGGAAAGATATAGCTGAAAGTTTACTGTGGCCCCTCCAAGGTCCTGCAGAGCAACCCTTGATGTGCCCGAGCATTCAAGGAATGTGACAACATCCCCTGGGCATAGGAAAAGCACACTCAAGAAGTAGGATTCTACCACTGTCAAGTTACAGGTTCATTTATACAAGTCGCACACACTTCTGAGTGTCCCGTTAAATAACTAAAAACCCTTAAAAATTTCATTTCATCTAAGAATAGAAATCTGAGAAGTGCTGAAGATGAGCAAAACCCAAAGTTGCCTTCAGATGGAGCATTCAAGGGAAGTTGGGTGCATCTGACACACTGGAGCTGTTCTCCAAAGAGACGGACCGGAGATATAGTACAGAAGCAGATCTGCTATGGAGAAAAGGTGCGACGCCCCCATTTGACAAGATACGGAGCAGAAGAACCAGGTATAATGTGAGCCAGATAGGAAGAACTCAAGGCAAGCAATCAGAGCAGAGAGGAAGCCCCTATCGCTGTACCTGCAGGAAGGCTTCCATCACTATCCCAGACAGCCATTGCATTACGAGAGATGATTGCAGTGGCCACAGTTCAAGTAAAAACTACAAGAGCTTGAATTCAAATCAACACTTGAGCCTGATCCAGTGAGGCATTGGGCACTGAGTCATGTTCTGAAGAGGTGACCCCTGTTTTGAGCTTCTGATCTACCCTAGAAGTGCATCATGTGTTTCCTACCTAGCTTGCTTGCAAAACTTTGCTCAGAATTCATTTCATTCTTGTTCCCTGTCCAGATGAGTGTCCTTGCTCTTGTTTCTTTGCCGAGGCTCACTGACTCAACAGCACAGGTCTGCAAGGATGTGGCTTGGCTAGGCCACATATGGGGTGGTGTCTCCATCCTCACCTTGCAGGTAGCAGGGCTCCTGTTATTCTGCAGCCAAAGGTGATACGTTGATCTATGTGTCAAGCTTTCGTTTGCCAAGAGCACCTCCATTTTTAGACTTCATTATTAGACTCTTCTAATTTTTTCTCAGGGTCAAGGTAATGCTTGCCTCATAATGCGGAGTTCAGAAATATTACACCTTTTTTAAGGTCTGGAATTATTTATTGGGTGATCTCTTCTTGTTGGTTTAGTAACACTCAACTCTAAAGTCTTCTGATGGTACACATGATGGCCATGATGTGCTGGTGATGGTCACGACATTAGGGACAGTGACAGTTGTGGGGCAGATGATGATGATGACAATGGCAGATCACTTTGCATGATGTGCACATCACCTGCTGCTGGAGGGTCTCATTCATACAGTGTATTTATCCTCAAAATAATATACAATGGGACCCGGGATTTAGCTCAGTGGTTCCGGGTCCTGCCTTATAAGTGCAAGGACCCGGTTCAACCTCTGATAACTACATACAACAATGCTGTGTGGGGAGACTCACGCTTGCTAGCAATCTGTACCACATACCACAGAGCCAGGCATGGAAGCTCACGCCTGTAATCCCAGCACTGGGAAGGCAGAGGCAGGAGGATTGCTGTGAATTCAAGGCTGAGCTCAGGGCCAGCCTGAACTACAAAAGTGAGACCCTGTCTCAAAAAAAAAAAATCCTATTTAGTAGTTACTGTTTCATTTTTACAAAGAAAATCTAATGCCTGGAGGAGCCAAGAAACCTGTCTAAAACTGTACCTCTACTAAGCCGTGTGCTCGGGACTTATGTCTGTGCAGCTGCTCGTGACCCAGGTTCTGTCCTAGGAGTAGACATGTCATCAGTCTGCCACGTGTACTAGTTCTATTTCTTGAATCAGTTTTAATATGAAAATGAACAGTTTCATCTAGGTTTTCAAATGCAAAATATTCTGTGTAATAGTCTCTTTAAAAGATTCCGTGTTAGACTTCACTTTGTGCTTAATATTTTTATTAGTATGTGTGTGTATTGCAAAATAGAGATGTTCATTTTGGGGAGCTGATACATGTATATCACATATGGTGATCATTGTTAATCTCTGATACCCCATCTCTTATCTCCCACTCTCTCACTTCTCCTTCTACATCTCCAAAATTTTGTCTTGTTTTCTTATCTTTTTCATGACTCATTTATTCATGTTGTTTCTTATATAACAAACTATGTGACATTTAACTTTCTTTATCTGACTTATTTAACTCAATATCTTGTTTTCTTTAGGTCAGTCTTTTGAAGTTTCACATATTTTGTTCCCAAAGACAGTTTTGATTCATTATTAAAGACTATTCTTTCTGTTATGTTCTATATTAATTTCTGATTCAAATTTTAATATTAATTTCTTCTTTATTGAAACATAATGCTCTTTTTCTTGTCACTTAATGCTAATATTTTATATTTCATAATAAATTTATTTAAAGACTTACATATCAGAACTAGTTTAGCCACACCACACATTGATGTGTGGCTTGATTTACACAGCTCCTCATTTTCTCGCTTTCCAAAAAGCCTATACTTTTCACTTCTAATTCATTTGAATCTGAGAATAATTCATAAATGTCATTTTATCTTCTACAATATTATCTTTGGTTGGCCTTTGTCATTTCTAACTTCATTAGATCCGACCAGAGGATGATTGTAGCTTTGATGACTTCTACTTTGACAATTTATTTTCTTTCGCGGGTGTCATAAGTATGCTCTACTTCTGTCATCTGGATTTGTAAATGTATACACACCATGGGTATTATAGATACATAACGATTATTCTTACATGCAGTGGAGCTGAGAACTTCAGTTTATGGCTACAGCCTTTTTATCCTTTCCATGAATAAGGCATTTCTTTTTATTCAGTTATAAAATTTGTCAAGATTTGACCAGTCTCTTTCATCTTGTTTTCTTACCGTGTTTGGTAGGAATCACATAGACATTATCTGGGCATAAAGTTTCTCTCTTGGGAAGAAATTTAAAAATTAATAAATTTGATAGATTCACAACCATTTACATTGTCTATTACATGGTAGTTTTGGTAAGATATAATTCCAAAGAATTTCCCATTGTTTCTAAATTGTTAATCTTTTTGGGCTCAGGTAATTTATAACACTTGGTATTTATCCCATTACTGTCTGTAGTGGATTTATTAATGGTCAGTTTGAGTAGGAATGTCCAAGTAAACTGAGTCAGAATAGTTCTGGACATGGAAGACCCCCCCTGAGGATCGCTGCCATTGGAACAAAAGAACAGAGAGGAAGTTTGCACGCTGCTAACTTCTCAGAGGTTCTGTGGTTGCAGCTGGTCTTCCTGAGGCTGTTCCTGTCAAAGCAGGTATTCGGGTACTTGCTGTTCCCAGGGATGGCGGCTATTCTCTTCCTCGGAGCTTTGCCTTGAGCGTCACTTCCGGTGTCTAGTGCAGGTCCTTCCGCCTGTGGCACAGGTCCTTCTGTCGGAGGTGCAGACATTTTACCATCCATCACTGGCCCATGAGCCTTTCTGGTTCAGACACTTGGTGTGACTTGCAGGAGACGTTGCCATGGGCTCAAAGCTTCCACTGAATTCTGTTTCTATTGTGTGGAAGATCTCTTGCACTCTTATGCATTTGATATTTTGAGTGAATATGATAAAATAATCCTAGAAATTATGTGTCCTGTATTAAGTGTATTCTCTGTATTAAGTCCATGCAAACCCTGATAGCCACCATGTCCGAGGGATCTACAGCATATTTCCCACTTATTAGTTTGGATATTTTGTGGCTTCCTGTCTGTGTTTCTCTGTCTCTTGTCTCTCTCTGTCTCTGTCTCTGTCCCTCTTTCCTTTTGTAATCAGTATTGGTAGGTTTTAAGAATCTTTAAAGAACTTTTTTTTTTTTTAGGTTTTTTTGAGACAGGGTCTCGCTTTGTGGTTCAGGCTGGCCCTGAGCTCAGCCTCCAACTCACATCACAGCAATCCTCCTGCCTCTGCCTCCCGAGTGCTAGGATGACAGCCGTGAGCCACCACGCCCGGCACTGTGGTATGTGGTACTGGTTGCTGTTGGGTGTGAGTCTCCACGCCCAGTATTGTTATGTGGTTACTGGGGATGAACCCGGGTCCTTGAGCTTGCAAGACAGGCGCCGGAAAAACTGAGCTAACTCCCCTGCCCTTAAACAACTTTGTAAAGAACACAGTTTTGGCTTTATTAATTACCTCTGTTCACTGTTTTCTATTTTAGTGATTTATTTTTATCTTTAGTATTTATTTCCTTCTATTTGTTTGATTTGGTTATTATTATAGGTTTCCAAAGTTGAAAGCTTAGGCAATCTATCTTAACTTCTTTAATATAAGAAATTTAAAGTAACAAATTTAATTACTATCTTAATTACAACCCATGTGTTTTAGTATATCATATTTTGTAATTAAAACATTTATAACATTTTATTATGATTTCTAATACAACTCGTGTATTATTTCAATAGTTTAATATTGAAGCATTAGGTAATAATTTAGTTATAATTATATTGTTATTAATTCCATATTTGATTTTGTTGTGATTAAATAGCAGACACAAGATTTTTATTTTTTAAAATTAATTTCAATCTATTTAAATGTCATGAGGAAATTTTCTGGCCTACTGTACATTATATCTTGGTCTGTTTTCCATGTCTAGTTTAAGGTAATGTGTACTTTGCACTGGGGTTTAATGTTCTTGGGAGCAATAATTAGGATATTCATAATTTCTCGTGGGCCTTCTAAATCATTATTTGAACAGTCATGGTAGCAAAGGGATTTAAGTGTCAAATGATGATTATGAAGTTGCCTAATTTTCTTTTTTTTATGAATTTGATGTTTTATTACTAGGTATAAGCACATTTTATAGTTCTTTGCTTTTTGATGAAAAAGACTCTTTCATTATTACTTACTATCTTCTCTATTTGTTCTTTGGGCTTGTGTTTAGTTTTCTGATATTAACATGTATAACAGGGTTTTTTTTAATTACTGTTGAGGTCACATGCATTTCCACTTTCCCTGTCCTTGTTTCTGCCTCTGGTATTTAAGGCAGTGCCTTATAGACAGCACAAAGCTAGGTCATGCTTTTATTTGAAGTGTTTATTCCTTTTATATTTAATACACTTGAATTTAATCGCATTTTCTTACTATTATTTATTGTCCCTCTTTTTGAGTGTATGGTGTATTCAATTATTTTTGTTGCTACTATTTTAAATCTACCATCTTACCATTTGTTTTTTATCTGCCTATTTTCTTTAGTTTTTGTGGTCCTTTTAATTGCTATTTTTCATTAATTGCATATCTTTATAGTATTAAAAAATTTCATCTCTTGAGTTTTTAGCTATACATCTTTCATAATATGTCATTTTCTTTAGAGTTTTCATGCTTGCAATTCTTGGAACATCTTGTCTTTGCAGACTGT
>PVIR01019070.1:15123-32769 GCA_004026965.1 Petromus typicus | reverse complement strand
TGGGACTAGAATATTAATATTAGCTCTTAGAGGTCTGAGACCTTCATGCTTTGGGAAGCTACACAAAATTGACACTGGGGAGTATTTCAGAGCCTGAAAATGTGCTTTGCAATGGAAATGTTCCATACGTGCTGTCAGGATGGAAAATCCCCTGGTTGATAACAAGGAAGACAAATGTTATCTTTCAAAGACTGTTATATTTTAAAAGGTGAATGTGATATTGAATATTTAGTTTTTAAATAGTCAATATTACAGGGTGCTAAAGTGAAGAGTCCAGGAGCTAGACAGGTGTTACAGATGGAGGGCCAGAAGGGAGAGGGTTTGGGGAGGCTGGCCTTGGACTTGCAACCCCCCTGCATCGGCCTCTGATATAAACGTGTGCCACCCATTCCAACAAGCTTTAAAAATGGCAAGAAGAAGATGAACATTTCTTGAGTGCATCCTGTGGACCAGCTGCTCTGCTGTGCTGTGGGCTGGCAGCTGTTGTATCTGTCAGTTTTCAGAGCTCGCTGAGAAGGCGGCTCTCGATTTGCCCCATGGAAGAGCTGAGCAGAGAAGTCCTGTAACTGCAGAGCCTGCTGGTGTCAGGACCCGAGGAGGCCGTGGCGCTTCAGAGCCCATGTGTGTGAGGGAGCAGAGCTGGTGGGCGCCCTGGGGGCGGCAATGGGCGTCGGGGGGCAGTGGAGCGAGGGCCTCTTGTGAAGAGCAGCCGAGCTCCACAGGCCTCAGCCGCTTGGGAAGGGCGGCCAGCCATCCTGGGGCACAGGCCGGTGCCAGCTCGGTGCCAGCCTCGGCTTCTCCGGCTGTGAGCTCAGTGTGAGTTACTGAGCCTCTTGGATCTTTCCTTCCTTCGTGGACACGTGAGCACACCAGCGCCTGTCAGTGGTCGCCGTGTGCACACGTGAGTTCAGAGCGTGGTTCCTGCTCCCACACAGGAGCAGCGGTTTCTAAGAGTGTGGCGAGACTTTCCATAGGTCTTTCGGGGTCTCTTCCCTGCCCCTGGCCGCTGACGAAGCTGTAGACCCCATCGGGTCTCTTCCTGAAGAGCCCGGCTGCTGCTGATGTGGGGAGGGAGCAGGGCGAGCTCAGGAGAGACGAGGCCCAGAAGCCTGTTTTACTCTGTACCTTCCTGCCCCTTGTAGATGAGGCGAATCTGTGTCTGCCGCCTGTGCCGTGGGCGGGGGCTGACATGGCTGAGCAAAACAGTCGTGGTTGTGGCAGAGTAGGAGGAGGATTTCCGTTTTCACAGCCTGCGCTAAGTACAGTTGTGGGAGAGCATAGCATCTTACACAGGTCAGTGTGAGATCCTGTGGAAAAGTCTGTTCTCCGGGGCGGAGCTCCCTGCAGGGAGGAGCTCTGTACAGAAGGTTCATGAATGAATGGAATTTAGGCATCTTGACCCCCTTTCCTTGAGCTTTGTAATCACCACAGGTGAATGACTGCGTCTTATTCTGGCTTGGAGGTTCTCTGTTGTAAGTTACCCTGCATCTGGGATCTGTAAAGAGTTCCATACGAAAGCGACCTTATCATGTAAACAGACCCCACGGGAATTCTGTTATAATGTTGGGGTGGCTGCCGCTAAGCCTGCCAGAGTGCTTCAAGGGCAGGGCAAGCATGGAGCCTGAAGCTGGGGACAGATGGGCCTGGAGGTTAGACCCCAGTCCAGGGTGAGTTCCTGTGTCCTGTCCCCGAAGGGGCAGGGTAACTCGGGCCCTTTCTGGGTAGACTGCCAGTCATGGCTGAGTGTGCTTGCGAGGAGTAGTGGCTTTGCCTGAGGGGCAGCAGCGGCGCCGTCGCAGCCGTATCCAAAGGGAGGGCAGGAGCTGGTCTCGTCCTCGGGCTCGGGAGGGGACAGACGAGTGAGTCACTCCCGTGGACTGGGCCAGGTTGTGGTGCCAGTGCAGGGGAAGCTGTGGCCAAAGTGGTCCACATTGGCCCAGTGCCCACCAAATGCCAGGAGGGAGGCTTGGGCACAGGCCGGGCTCCGGTGCCTAGAGCCGCAGTACTTCCCCGCCTGCCCGGGCCGCCCAGGCTTTAGGACGGGGTTGCCCTCCATGGAATCTCCCGACTAAACCTGGGTGGACCTTCCATCATGCCCTGAGGGCGGGTCAAAGGCCAGAGCTGATCCTCTACCTCCTCTGAACTAGTATGATTCTGTGCTCTGAAACACATTTATTTCTGAGTAAATGAACATCCGAGAGAAATAGTGTTACAACATAATAGGCGCTTCTCTGGAAAAGCAGAAGGAACCTGGAAGTCTTTACTGCAGGACCTTCACCTGGCTGAGACGCCCCGTGCTGGCTCAGAGCTGTGATTCTGCATTAGAATCCCCCAGAGGGCTCACTACATGTAATCGCTAGATCTCAGCTCAGGACCTCCCAACCCGTGTGTCTGAGAGGCCTGAGCCTTCGTATCTCCAGCGGTGTTGGAGTCGCCTTTGAAAAACCACTAGCGTAGAGTAATCCCTTCCTTCATCATACCCTTACCCTGAAGGTGAATTTTATAGTTCAGCCCATCGATGCAAGTATGTTGTATTGATCTGCTTGTCTTTGTCTCTTTAAACAGGTATTTTGATGTCGGACTACATAATTTCCTAGTCAGGTAAGCCAGTACTTTTTATTTTAGATGGCATTGAATAGGGTGTTCATTTTGGAAAATTGCATTGAAAATGAATTCTTATTAACTATGTTGATAAGTAGTGATACTGGTCAAGAAAGCACTGCCAACACTATGTTTACATGTTAACAATCAAGGAAATCTATGTTTGAAGGTTTTTTGTATCTCAGCTGATAGTTAACCAAGGTCTGAATCCTGGCTACTTAGTGCTGGGGAAACAAATACAGACGTGAGCAGCGCCGGGTCATGTTTAGACATTAAACAACTCAACCAGTTTCTTCCTGTTGAATTTAATGTTTTTTAAATGAATCTACTGCTTATTTTATAGTCACAAAGATACAACTTTGTATAAATTGAGATTGCAAATAACAGTTTGCATCCAAGTTTATTGGTGATTTTTCAGATAGCTGTTAAAGATTAAATAGAAATATAACAGGATATTAGTAGTTGTATAAGGGTATATATGATTTTTAAATTGTTTTTCTTGGTACATTTTATATACACATCATCACAATTGATATTGAAAATTTGTACCAGTATATGACATGATTCTCATTTTTCCCACCCCCTTGCCCACCCTATGACCCCCTGCCCCATATATAAATAAGCTTTGTTTTCTTTTTTACCGTGGCATTTTTTTTTCTCACGTTATATACCCTACCCCCCTTTACCATTTGAATATTTTCTATTTCACAGTATCTGTCATATACTCTAGAACTCCTTTATACCTCCAGTTTCTCATACCAGAGAAAAGATACGGTATTTACACATCTGTGACCTGTTTATTTTCACTTATGATTATGTCCTCAAGGTATGTCCATTTGAGTATAAATGACTCAGACATCTTTCTTTATGGCAGAGTATTACTCCATTTTATAAAAGAAACACATCTTTATCCAGTCTCCAAAGGGTTGTATGATTTTTGAAGTCAACTTTGCTGTTTTCTAAACGTTTGATGTTGTGCATGTATCACTGAAATAACGGTAAACAATGACTGTCTAAAATATATGAAGGAAGCTGTCCTAGCTGTGGGGGGCGCTGTGAACCCAAGGTGGGAACCGTGGGGGTGATCGGTGTGACACTAAATGCTAACTAATGCCGATTGAAATCTGCTAAAGTCATGGGTAGGTTGTGATTTTGTGGGTTTTATGTGAAACTGTGCATGACTCGTCCCCGCCGGTGAGGTGCTCTGACGGGCGTGTCCATAATCCATACCGCCTTTGTCTGTCTCCATGCTGGATTGCATATGGCAGTGCTCTAAGACGGTCTTACAGGAGGTGTCCTCTTTTCCAAGACCTCATCCAGGGCTGCGTATTGTAATCACCTGGGCTTACCCCAGACCCAGGGAAGGGGGACTGTCCTGGTTTTCTCTCGGATTTCAGTCCCAGACAGAGGTGTGTAACCCCTGTGCTTTCCCAGCACCGGGACATGCATTTTAGCAGAAGAGGTGAGGGACTGATCAGAAGACGCTATCTCGGCCTTAATACAGGGACTTATTCTAGATAGGGGACTGTGGTATAGGCTTTAATCGGAGTAATTTAGCTGGTTTCCGGGACCTTGAGTTCAAAAGAAACTGGTTATGCTGCTTTTTGGGTTCTTACAAACCCACCCGTTCGGGGAGCTGTCGGTGAAGTGGCAAACCCCCTGCAGGAGGGTCACGCCCACCTCCCTCCTGCAGGGTTCTGTGTTTACCTTTGTGTCCCTGAGCTTGGTTTTGCTGCATATGTTAGTTCCTACCTGGCTAGGCTATTGCCTCCCTGGGTGCCCTGACTGCCTTCCTCATCATAGCCAAGCTGACTTACCCAAAGGGAGCCCCGTGGGGGGCGGGGGGCCTTTATGACAGACACTAGGAGATGCTCTAGCTCAGTCACTGTCTTAGCTCCCTTTTCCTGTTGCTGAGACCAAAGACCCACCCCTTCATCTTAGAGAAGGGAGGACTTGTTTAGCTCGCAGTTTGTAGACGTTCAGTCCGTAATCGGCTGGCTCCAAGGCAGGTGGCACATGGCAGAACAGGCAGCAGGCGGCGGAGCTGTCTTTCTGTCCCTTATATGCTATGCCAGGTGCCCACCCTTGGGGCAGTAGCGTCAAACCAGGCTGGGCCTTCTGCCACCACACCCAGAACTGTGCCAGACCAATCCACGGACCTATTTAGTAATTAGATACTCTTGATTCCAGTCACTCACATGAGCCCAGTGTCACACTCTGAAAAGCCCCACTGTGACTGCGCAAGGCTTCGGGACATCTGTACCCAGCAGGTGCCCTGACCAGAGCTGAGAGTCAGGCAGACCTGGGGCAGAGCTGCTCTCCCTCGCTGGCTACAGCAGAGCAGAGCACACACATTGCCTCTGACTAGGAATGAGGGTCCCTCTCTGCAGGAACGAGTCCAGCCTCTTGTCCCAGCCATGGGAATGTCCTCCGCTTCTCCTGGCAGACAGCCCTTCAGTGGTCACTGAGAATACAGAGCCTTGACCCATCACCTCTGCAGGGTTAAAACCTCCTTGCAATCCCTGTCTGCTCTCTGGAGCTTGGGACCAGGTCAGGGCAGGAGGAGGGGGGAGGTGGTGCTGGAGCAAAACCCGTTATTATCCCAAGGAACCCGGGACAGGCTGGCTGGATTTATGTGCAGTTCTCTCCAGAACCGGGTCCTTCTCTCAGGCAGCCAAGGCTGCTGTGGTCTACGTACCCTTTACGGCTGCGTGTGGATGACAAATGCTTCCCTGGGATGCTTCCTGCACCTAGGTGGAGAGTGCAGTGGCAGCAGAAGCTTTTAAGTTCCCTTTAGACGAAGAGAAAGTGGTGTCAGTGGGTAGAGAAGTGCGGAGTGTGATGGGCGGGGTAGGCAGTGGCCCTGCAGTGCCCCAGGAGCGATGGGATTTTCCTGTGAAGCCATCTTTGTGATGCTGTAGGAATGTAACTCCCAGCTGCTAGATGTTAGATGTGCTGGGTTTGTGTCCCTGAAATCGAGGAACGAATTTCAAGGAGTAATGGAGATGAAGAGTAGGAGAGGTTTATTAAAGATCCTGAGAAACGGGAGGGGACCTGAGTAAGTGGCCACGGAGGCCGTTTGTCGGGATAATTTATACAGCAAAGTCACAGTGTGGGCACGATGTGAGACAAGCTGCAGTTGACCTACAGGATCTCACTGTAGGTGCTTAGCTAATGCCCGTCCAATAGGGAGGGTTGAAAGAATAGAGGCATCTTGGGAAGGGACGGGTCTAGGTGCTCTGGTTGCCAGCATGGCCATCGGATGTCTCTCTGGACTTCCTGGACCAGGTGATGCTAATAACGTGTAATTCCAGGTTGCTTGTCCCTTGGGGAGGCAGCGGGCCCAGCCACTGCGTCTTCTTCCTGAAGTCTGGGCTTTGGATGTGCCTCCAGACACAATTTTGATGCCTATGTTTTCACTGACTTCCTAGAGAGCCCAGCCTCTCTCTGACTGTGTCATAATTTCTATCTAATTTTGCTGTCTATAATACTTAGAGGAAGGCTGGGAGAGGTGTGGTGGGACTCAAGGAATCTTTCGTGGTTTGTGATCACTAAGAACAAAATATATTTCTCTTCACAAAAGAAATTGGTGTGATTTTGTTGTTTTTAGAATAATACCTCATTGTCTTCAACAGCTCCTCAAGGGTTCTGTGGCTTGCCAGGTTGTATCATGTCCTTTGCATTTGTATAAAAGAAACCGCAGCTTGCCTGAAGTAACCCGCTGCGCCATTTACAGTCATGGAAGTAAGTGGACTTCTCCGGGTGGCACAGATGCCTCCCGAGCCCAGGCCCCTGCCCGTGACCCCAGCCGGGCAGCTGCACGGAGGGAATGGTTCCTGTAAATGGGTGGAGAGCGGCAAAGGAACTGTCATGCTACGTGAAAGATGAGCACTTTCCATGTGAGTGTGTCATGGAGGCTGTGGGAAAAGTCAGCGAGCACAATCTTATGCATCTTAGAAAAATCAAAGGAGGCCTTTGGGGAAGAATGAGCCACGGAAGACCATGGGCTGGATCCTTAATGTGCCACTACAAAGGAAAAAGAAAAAATGATCGTCTTGCAGAAAGGGATTCTAGAATAAAACAGCTGTTTCATTATGGATAAAGAGGTCTAAATTGTTGCCTGTTTAAATTTAGCTTGTACCAGGTCTGGCAACAAAGTGGAAAAGATCTGTGTTTTACACACTTGATTCTGACATTTTTCCTGGCTCAAAGACACCCGGCCTTGCCGTGTTAGCCAGGACAGGCCCAAACTCCTGGGGATGTCACCAGGAGGAGTCTGGTGTCCAAACTGAAGTAAACCCTCCCTTTTTAGATCACAGGCTCAAGACTTCCACCATGGAACAGGTTTTCAGGGTGTCCTGGGAGAAGTCACAGGCAGAGAGCGGTTTAGGCCGCACTGGAGTGCAGTGTGGAGCCCAGAGCAACAAGACGCCTTGTCTCCTGGAACATGGCCTCTTCCTGCGGAGGGTGGAGACCCCAGGAGACCCCCTGGAACGGGACTGCCCTCTCCCATAGTACAGGGCTGGGCCGGGAGTTTGTTTCTCTTTGAAATAGGCATTTTGAATACTCTCTGGATTACTTTCTCAAGCCAATCGATGTACTTTTGTGTATCCTGGGGAGTCTTGCTATCAGTACGATATGGAAGGAACACCGACGCCGGGCGGGCCCTGGAAGTCGAGGTCGTCTTCAGAGGACCGTATTTGGGTGTGATCCCCTTATTTCCTTTCTGTTTTTTTCAGTCCTTCTCTCCAGGGGCTGCAGGCTGGCACAGGCCCTGCTGTAGTTCACCCTGGTACTGGGGCATCACAGCAAGGTTTTGGAAGGCATATTATGATGGGTGCATAAAGCCCATGTTTATCTTTTAAAAGAACTTCTATTGATGAATTTTAATATTGTTTTATCAGACAACATGTACTTAACAGGCAAAATACCAATAAATGTTAAATTTTTAATGTGTAATGAATATTTAAAATAAACAACATTTTCAACATCAACTATTTACTTGCTTACACGATCTGAAAAACTCAGAAATTAATTCCTATATGAACTATAAGGAAGATACAACTAAAACTACTGCAAAAACAATCTTCACTTCAGTTATCACACCTACGGCCGTTTGCAGGCGTGAGTGCAGCATGCTCCGTGTAGAAGCGACCCTTACAGCGACGGCGCGTGTGTTTTCCTGTCCCCCACGGCAGGACATACTTCATGTCTTGCTGGTCTCGTTTCCTTAGGAGGTTCTTGTGATGTTTCATCTGTTCACTGAGCTGCTCTAGAATTCTTTTGAGGAATTCTTTGGGCAGATACAGACTGTTCTTCCTGTATTGCAGTCAATCATTTATCAGTCTATTCCCAAACCTCTCTGAAAATTTCCATGATATTTTTTTCTTATTTTCGGTGAACTATGAAATTACTGAGCCTGACATGTTTAAGATCCAGTAAAACAGTCATTGGCCAGGGCTTTGTGTTTTGAGTACAGGATAGCTGCTGTGTAACTCATCAACATCTAGCTGCCTTTTGTTTTGTTGTAAAATACAGCCGTTTCTGGCTTCACTATCCATCTTATTATCATGGTGTCATGCTGACAGTCACATTATTTTTTTCTTCACCATACAGGGAGCCAATGTATGTCATTCTGAAGTCAAATATTGTAATATATATATTTCTTTATTGTAAACTTGCAACATTTTTTCAAGAATCTCAGCTTTGTTCTTGGAAATAGTTCCTGTGCTGGTCAACCAGTAACCTCAGTGGGTAACCTGTGAACCAGCTGTTGAATGTGACATTTGGATTACTTTGGACATAGGTCCAAGAAGGCTATTTAGAGTCATATGGAGTATTACTGCCTGAATGAAAACTTGGTGGCTGAGTTCCAGGATAAATTTCTAAATTCAGGGTGTAAAATATCTCTGTATTTACTAGGGCATATGTTTTTATACCATATTTAGGTTTAGTTGGAGTATATTACTGAAAGCTTCAACAGACATGAAGTAATGCAAGTTGTTAATTGCCATTTATTAATTGCTTGACAATTTGAGACAAAGGTTTCAGAAGAACAAGTAGCTAAATTTTCAGATTTTTTTCTTGGAGTCTTTGTCATTAAAATGCAAGCAATTTGAAGGAAACCAAATCTGTTGTGTCATTATCCTAAAAATCTGTCATTTCTCCCTAAATCCTTTAGGTTCTAATAATCAGAATGTTAAAGTCCGGCCATATGGAAGCTTTAGTTCAGATACTAAGGTGTCATAATGAATATTACATTAATGAATTGGAATGTTTTACTTGAATATCAAAATATTTTCTAGCATATCACCCTTCATAATTTCTAACACTGAATCACAGAGCTGGAATTCAGTCCAATAAATTTCACCCCTGGCAAGAAGCTAGTAGCATTTTCCAACCTAGTTCTAAGGTCGGATAATTTAGACTGTTCTGCAGCATTTTGACTAGTCAGATATTTACTGTTTTCTTCCTCCTCGAGTCACGGTCTTCACTCTTCTCTGTCTCCTAGGGTCGCTGACTCATGTGGCTGGGTCATCACCGGCAGATGAGTCACCTGATGACTCACTTTCAGCCTCCTCCCAAAGTCATAAAAATGGATTTTCATGTAACATTTTACTGAACTGGGATAATTCTACCAGAAAAATGAAAAGAAAACATACAGTTAAAAAACTATAAATACACAAAGACATAACCTGGCACACATAACCATAACTGTAGGTAAAACTCGGCGGTTTACACTTAGACACTCATGCATACGCTTTGCTGTTCATCGTACCCAGTGGGCGAGCACAGAGATGCTTCCTGTGTCTCACCAGAGCCGCTACTGGGATGCACAGCCGCGACCGTTTGCTAAAGCATGTATGTTCATTAGAAGAGTATGGTGGGGCATCTGCGACCCTGAGTGAGGAACCGAGGGGCCAGCGCACCGTTGAGGGCCCCTCTGTGTTCCCCAGGAGGGAGAGGAGGTGAGGTACAGAGCACTGCTGAGACTTCTGGGAAAACTTGGAGTCACTCTTCTCCCAGTTCCTCTGAAAGACTAAATTTTTAAATTTCACTTTTTCAAAAAGTTCTCACTGCCCTGGTGATGTAGCCCAGTGCCATAGTGCCTGCCTGGCAGATGTGAGGCACTGAGTTCAATTCCTTGTACAAAAAACAAAAACGGTGTTTCTGAATAAAGATCTCTGTTCAGTTTTCTAAATAGCAAAATAAACCTTTTCTTATCTGCCATGTTTATCCAGGAACCAGATCTCAGGTGTTCAGGGACACTGCTTTTGTCATAAGGAAGATAAATTGATAAAAGTTAGGATTCCCTGGAGTGCAAAGGGTGCCAATCCTGCCCTTGGCACGATTTAGGCAGAGAGCACAAGATGGCACGAGATTTAAGAAGATAGCACAAGATCCTGCCCTTGGCACGATTTAGGCAGATAGCCCAAGACCTCTTGCACGGCCTGAGGCTGTGCCAGAAGATTTCTGTTCCAGAAGATTTCTGAAGGCTATGTGGTCCCTTTTGAAAGCGAATTCCTTCTTGTTTAGCAGTAGACCCCGCCTGTGGAGTCAGTCAGAGGGCTGTCCACTTCTTGTGCTGTCTTTTTTTCCAGAGGTCGGTCTTGCATTCCACCAGGGTCTGGAGTGTCTGAATTGCCAAATGGCAGAAAATGTCAGTGTTGGAATTAATGGTTTGGTGCATCCTGAAAGGTGCAGAGCACACTGCCTGCCTCTGGCCTTCCCTCCTTGGTACTCTGTGCCTGACCCAACCATAAATCTAGGCCTTTGTCAGAACAAACATGATGTTTGGGCTGAAAATTTGGGTGTTGTATTTTATGAATCACAGTGCACTTTGTAGTCTTCTTCTTGGGTACTGCAGAGTTGGCCACTACAGCTAATTGCTGCTGTTAACTGTAGCGTCCATAGTATAAGGATCTTTTACCCTTAAAATGGAGCTGTAAAGATTGAGCTGCTTTGCCACACTTCATGAGGCTGATTAGGAGCCAGCCCCACCTCCTCAGCTTGGCTAAGTGCACAGAAAACTAGATTATCTGAAAGACGTGCACAGGTGCTGGCCCCAGGAAGTTGGGCCAGGTCCGTTTCCGCAGGGGTGAAGCTGGACGGGTGTCCCCTTGAGGCTGTCCTGCTATATTCCTCTCCCATCCTGCTCTGAAAGCCCGTGCAGACCTGCACGTGGTAAGATGGAGATCGGAGGCCCTTCTGTCTCCCTCAGGGGCCTTGGATCAACTTCCTGCTTTTCACTGAGCCTCCCGGGGACCTGGAGCAGCAGCACTGACCGAGATCCCTGCTGCCATCGCTGGGCGCGTTTTGGGGTGTGTGATGCCCAAAGGGACCAGAAGTCTTCCTTGTATCTCTAAGAAGCTGAGCAGTCAAATGGAGGGTTGGTTCAGGCTTAAGGGCTCCTCTGAAGAAGAAAGCAGAAAGCCAGGAGTGAAATCTTCTCTCTTCTGTTTCCCCTCTGCACCATTAAAACCTTTCTGAGCTCAAAGCTGCTCTGGAAAGCAAGACATTAAGGAGAAAGGTGGGTGTTTGTCCGGGGAGCTCGAACAGATGGTAATGGGAAGATCACTAGGGTCTGTGTTCTGTCCAGCAGCTTAGAGCGGAAATGTGTGTTCTGAGTCCACTGTGAAAGACAGAGCTGCTATTACAGATTTTTAAGAGTACACTCGGGGAGCTGATATGACGGGTAAAATGCTTGTTATATAAGGTTTTAGTGCTTTGGTTTTTTTTTTTTTTCCCCAGATGTAATGATGCAGTCTGCTTTTCTTTGTGTAAGTAAATAAATTCTAATAATGCTATAAAAAATTAATGAGCTACCCCCATCTGAGATGAGCCTGGTGTTGAGTCTCTGCAGCCTAACTGGGTACCACGGACCTTCCCCCGAGCTAGAGGGGAGGACTGGCACCTGGGTTAGACCCAGCCTGGCTCATCCCTGCCTGCTGTAGAAACTGCCCCTCAGAGCAGCTGTGGTTTCTTCTGAATTTTCCTTTGCTTCTATTCCTCTGCAGTAACTGGAAGCCAGTAAGCTGCGCAGTGCTCCCTAAGAAGGTGTTTGACAGAGGGGAAGAATGTGGGGCGAAGGCTGCCCCCTGCAGAGGCCCGCAGAGTCGCAGTGGGAGGCAGGTGCAGGCTGTGCCGTAGTGACTCTGCTTCCCAGGGTGGCGTCCCCACACTGACCTTGCTTCACGACCTGTCGACTCGATCTCCTCCTGTCTCACACCCCTTTCTGTTGGTGATGAAAAGCGAGGCACCTCTGCCTGCACACTGGAGCTTAGCTGACAGCTGAAGTGAGACTGGTGATACGCAGGAGGCGCCTGGAATCCAGGGTCCAGGTCCGCGGACTCAGCCAACCCCAGCTGAGTGTATTTGGATACAAATTTCACTTGTGTTGCATGTACAGGCTTCTGTCCCTAGTCATTCCTGAAGTAATATAGCATAACAGCCCTGTACACAACACTCCCACTGGGCTGGGCACGGTGCCTAAAGTGTACGAGAGTCAGGGGCAGATGCACATACAGGAATGCCTTTCTTTGTGAACCGAGAGGTAGGAAAAATTTTGCTTCCGTTCACATGAACACGAACGCGCCCATCTTCCCTGCTCTGACCACGGCGGTGGCTTCCTCTGGTCGATGTCAGGGTTTCAGACAGCCCAGTGCACGTTTGCTGGGAAGCTCTTGTGTGTGCTTTTCAGCACATACAGCACTGTCGGTACTATTCAGTCTGTCATGGCTCCAAGGAGGGTGCAGAGCAAGTGTGCTGGTGAAAAAGTGCAGCCTGGCAGTGAGGGCGACAGCAGTGTGCAGAGTGGAGTGTGCGGAGGTATTGAAGAAAGTAACCGTAGATCTGGGGGAACTGTGGAAGCGCAGGAGCGTGGCGTTTGTGTGGCTGGCCTCGCACTGGAGTAACGAGCTGAGATTCCGAAGAGGAGGACACATGGGTGGAGGTGGAGCCCGGAGCACACTACGCTGAGGGGTAGTATTGCGGGCCGCCGGGAGTGCTGGTGCACACACGGGTGCGGCAGCAGGGAAGCGTCCCCCGCGGGCGCAGCAGTGGTGTACTTTGTTGTTAGTTCCTGACCACATGCCTCCAAGCCTGGCTCTGAGTTGCTCTAGGAGATTTGCAAGCTGCCTGAGCATTGTTAATAAGCTCTGTTGTGTTTAACTCTCTGGACTGAATTCCATTTTTGCATCTAAGATAGCACAGACCATTATTTACCTGGCAGACATGGAGAGGACTAATCAGTGGAGGAGACGGGATCTTTCACTGGCTTTGCCCGTGAGCTTCACTGTTTCCATGTACGTGAATCAAACAAAATTGTTTCTGTTTTTGCTCCAGTACTAGAAGCATCGTGTGAGAGGACATTCAACCACAAGCCGGAACGAAGGGCTACAGGCAGGCTGCCTGCTCTGCTGTGCTGATTGTGTGCAGATCACCTCCCTTCTCTGTTCATGAGATGAGAACATTGCAGCAGAGAATTCTCAGGTCCCGTCCGATCTCAGCAACTCCAAGGAGCAGACTTGGTGTTGCTAACACTAGAGAGCAGCGTCTGTTGTCTGATTTATGTCAGACAGTTATTCATCCATGCAGAGATATAAATTTAAATTAATTGAAATTCAGTAAAATTACCAGGATATTGTGATAGAATATGAGGTAGACATTTTGTTTTGTTCCCCAGTTTCTGGTGCAGAGATCCTAAAACCCTTGCAGTTTGAGGCAGGAGAGAATCTTTTGTCTGATATTTGGTCTTTGACCCCAGTTCCTCAGACAGATCTGAAAATCTTCGTACTTCTGAGTGGAAGGGGCATGCAGAGCTCCTGAATCCCTT
Source organism: Petromus typicus (assembly GCA_004026965.1). Taxonomy (NCBI): domain Eukaryota; kingdom Metazoa; phylum Chordata; class Mammalia; order Rodentia; family Petromuridae; genus Petromus; species Petromus typicus. The sequence continues at coordinate 19,334 of PVIR01019070.1, read as the reverse complement.
GGAATATCTGGGGTGATAGCAACTTTTGTGGTGATAGGCAACCCGGTGCAGACTGGTTGCCAGGGCAACCTGAAGGAGCGTGGGAACCTTCATCCCTCCAACACCGTGGGCAGAGAAGGGAGGCTAAGGTTTTGTGGGTGATCAATGGCCAATGATATAGTCGATCGTGCCCACCAGATTCCATAGAGCTCGAAAGAACCAGGATGAGGGGCTTCTGTGTGGAAGAACTCGCAGGTGTTCCTGCAGCTGGTCTGTCGGGAGAGCAGGTAGAACCCCGGGTTGGCACTGTCGCCTGAGTGGGGCTTCCCTAGGTCTCGGCCCTCAGACGTGATTCTGTCTGTCTTCAGGCGGCAGTGTGGGAACTGCGTGGTGTTGGCGCTGGTGCTGGCTGGAGAACTGATGGCCTGGCGTGTGGGCAGCAGGCCCCACCTGTCTGGTCTGAGTGTTGGCGACCGAAGAGGAGGAGGGAAGGCACTCTGGATTCTCCCTCTCGGGTTGCACACTGCACCCCTCAGTTGCCGGGGCCATGTTCAGGGTGCTCCGGCCGGGCTGCTTCCGGGGGGGGGGGGAGCAGGCGCAGTAGCCGCCGCCCTAGGAACCGCACTTCTCCATCCACATTCCCATTTTCCGACCCTGCTTTTTCCAGCTCAGAGATGCACCCGTGGAAGGACACACCTTAGGATAATTCTGGACGCGCCTTCCTCCTACCCTCTACCATTGTCTAATTCTGTCAGTTCTTCGTTTTTTCTTTTTGCTTCCGGAGTTTGAACTTGGGACCTTGTGCGTAGGAGGCAGGGAGACACCGCTGCTCCCATTAAATTAGAATCAAACATGTGCTGCTGCCGTCCTTCCTTCTGGGGTGAGCACAGCCGAGGTCCCTTTTCTTTGACTTGCCTTCTGCTCTGAACTTCCTGGTCGCGTCCCCCTCAGCCCAGCGCGCCCTTTGCATCCACCTCGCAGTGTCGCATGAGAAGACGGCTTGAACAAGCCCCCAGAAGGAGGCCTTTCAGCACCTCGCCCTGAGACGCTGCTGCCCATCTGCTTCTTCCTGACCTTATGTGAGACCCCTTCTCTCCCACACAGGAGTCTGTGGTTGCCCAGGCTGGCAGGCAGCCTGTGGAGAGCCCACGCTCGCCTGGCACCAGCTCTCGCAGACCTGTGTGAGGGCCTGTGTGGCCGCCACGTCTCACTCCCAGCTGCTCTTCTTTGCACAGTGGGGTCAGCAGCTGCTGCTTCCCAGTGTGCCATTTGTCCTTGTAGGTGTCATGATGCACAGAGAGCTGGAAGGCCCTGTCCTCCTCTACAGCTGCCTCTCACTTCTGCTTGCCCTGGTGTGGACTGGCTCATGCTTCTCCATGGACTTGAGCCGCTGTCTGTCCTGGGAGACAGCAGCTTCCTGGTGTGTCCCTGTGCAGCACAGAGCTGTGTACCCCCAGATCGCTTGGCACACTTGGCAAGGTGCTGGACAGTGGCTGTGCCCTGCTTAGCTTGCTGCCCTGCTACCCGTGTCCCCTGTAGAGACCCATGCCTTAGGGCATTGCAGAACCATAGCTGTTGATGGGTTGTTGTTTAGGAACAAATGAGAGAGCAAAGTTAAAATGCTTAAAATAGTGCTGCTGACTGTGACCACATTTGTCTCCTAAGCACCACCTTTTCCTTTACTACTTGTCAGACTTTGGGGTGGTAGCAGATTGGGACAGTACCACGCGTGTGCGTGTGCATGTGTGTGTGTGGGTAATATGGGGCTCCTGGTGAATGCGCGACCTGCCAAGGCCTAGAGCCATGCTTGGTGCCTTCTGCATCAGCCCTGAGCACCTGACTGAGATGTTTGTGCTCACAGGACGGACACAAATGCAAGGAGTTGTCTGCAGCTCAAACCCAACCCACGTGCTGCACTGAGCCACTGCCTTGGCTTCGTCTGTAAGGTGGTGACGTTGCCACATTTAGGAGGAAAATCAGTTTCTAAGTCAAGTGGTAGTACCAAGGGGGTGAGACCAGCCAGTCTGTGCGCACAAGTTCACCAGCGCGTCCGTCGGGGAGCTTGCAGTGCCTGCCGTGGGCTGGAGACCGGCTGCTGCGTGGAGCTCGGTGTGATTACGGAGGTACGTGGTTCCTGCCCTTGGCAGTTCATGGCTTAGGAGCGGAGAGGTATTTGTCCAGTGATCTCGTGCACATCTGTAGGAGTCTCGCAAAGCCATGCAGAGACGCGGAGTCCCACTCGGATAGCACGGGGCGCCTGGCCTCAGGTTGGGAAAGGGCAGGCATTTGAGCCAGCATATGATGAGCAGTGACGGCATGTGCCCACCTGGCCCTGTGGTCATGGAGACAGATTGTTACAGGATGAAGGGAAAAGGGGGCCCTGGGTTGGAGCGTTAGCAGTGAGGGACACAGTGAGATGGGAGGCTGCCTGAGCCAGGCCGTGCCACCCTACACGGTGCTTCAGAGATCAGAGCAAGGCGAGCGTCTAAGCACTGATGGGAAGTGGTATCGTACTGGTCAGCGCTCCTGCTGCTCTGACAAAACCCCTGACACCAAGCTCAGAGCAGCAGGTTAAGCTCATAGCTCCAGAGAGGGCCCGTCCATGTCCACTGGCTGCTGCAGGAGCATTGTGAAGGGATAGTGGAGGAAAGTGACCCAACCTGGGTCGCCGAGAAGCAGAGACAGGTGAAGAGCCAGAGGGCCAGCAGCTGGTGTGGTACAAAGTTGCATCCCTGGGATCCACGTTCTCAACCAGGCCACATCCTCATAGAAAATTTGGCTGTGCGCTCATCAGTGCAGAAGTACAGCTGTAGTTAAAAATTGCATATGCACATGTGTCCTAGCATGTCTGATGTTCTCATTTAGACAGTAGAATTAATACTGATGGGGAGAATTGCCGATACAAATGTGTGGAGTAGTCTATTAATGTGCTAGGGAGGCAGAGTCTGAAGAATAGCATCACTCACCTGTTAGCTGTGATAACACTGATTCCAGTGATGGACACTTGTGTTCATTAGAGCAGATGTACCTAGATTCAGATACCTTTTCCCAAGTGAGGGAAAAGTGTGTGATGGGGCAGGGAGTGAGGAGTTGGGCATCGCCCAGTCTGTTGGAATCTACTTGCTGCTGAACCATGTAGTAGTGCAAGTTTCCATTTCCTTCGGAGGACGCTCCGAATCCTCGTTGCTCACAGGAATCTGCTGCCCCTGAAACACTGCCCAGCAAAGAGGGGAGTCCTACAGCCTTGGGTACAGGGAGCATGCACAGAGTTAAGCGGCTGTGTGTGGGGGCACTCACCTGCCATGGTGGAGAAGCCATCGGTGAGAGGTAGAGAGCTCAGTATTTGCATCTACTTGGTGTAAATTTTGCTTCCCAATTACACTGGACACTTGGCTCATACTGTGATTATTCAGCGCCGTTTGAACTCTTCTGCCCTTTGGGAAATTTCTAGCTTTATGAATTCTGCCTCCTCAAAGTGCAAGTCTAAATTCCACTTTCCGTGCCTGCTTTGAAGCTAGCGGCAAAATGTGTCCCTTGCCCAGATGCTGACATGCATCAAAGGGCTAATTGCGATTCAGAGTCTGCAAGTTAAGAGTTCCAGCAGTGCCGCTTCTGGCAAAGGCAACAGGGACCTGGAGCTTCTGAAGCGGCAAGGGCGTGAGCTGCAGCGTGAGCCAGGGCTCCCGGAAGTGATGCCCAGCGTGGGGTCCGCCAAGCGCCTGCAGCGTGACCATCTCCCAGCCAACCGCTGGCCCAGCCTGATGGTCTGGGGCTGATGTCCTTTAATTCCTCTTGGCTTGCATTGCTCGAGTAGATTCTGTTATCGACTCAGGGCTGAAGAGAGACTGCATGATTATCGAGGTAGCTAAAGTTTAACCTTTAGGAAGTGCTGTCAGTTCAGATGTTTTTGCCATAATGTAAAACATGCAGATTTGGAAAACTTCAGGTTAAGTAAAATTATGCACAAAAAGACAACAAATTATGGAGAAATTGGAGTTGGATAGATCACTTAAAACATGGGTAACTTTGACTACAACACCGGGAAACATAACAGTTCTAATAACACCAGCTCAGATTACACTGAATTCCTAGGAAACGAATGTTCAGCGAGTGTCAGTGTCTGGTTAGAAGTGGAAGTACTGGGCCGGGGAGTTAGCTCAGTGGTTCCGGTGCCTGTCTGGCAAGCACAAGGACCCGGGTTCGATTCCCCGGTAACCACATAACAATACTGG
>PVIR01019070.1:0-15023 GCA_004026965.1 Petromus typicus | reverse complement strand
CATCAGGGGACTGTGGGCTTAGGCGGGAGCCCGGCACTGTCGGAGGAGGAGGTACACTGGAGCAGTGGGTGAAACGGTTCTGAAGGTAGACAGACCACTGTGCTAGATCCTTACTTTGCCACCTGCGGATCTGAGCATTGATTTTGTCATTTGCAAGATGAAAATAACTTATGTGGCAAAGCATGTCAGACACCTAGGGCTATTTGACAGCGACAGCTTTTCTGTTCCTGCTGTCCTTGACCTGGCTGTTGTCCATCGATGTGATATCCCTGCTTCGTGAGTGAGGGGAGAGCCCCACCTTTCACAGGTGCTCCCTAACACATCCACATTTGCGGATGTGAATCTAGTGAGGAATCCCTGTGCAGACTGCAGTCCCATTGCCTCACCATGAGACGGGCTCGTCCCAGGGGTGGCTTGGTCTCTGCTGAGAGATGAGAGGTGACCCCAGGTGGCGCAGAGGTGCACACAGCCTGGAAGGGCAGACAGCTGGCCCCGCTGCCGAGGAGGAGAGGAAGCAGTGTGGTGAACCCTTTCAAGGGAAACACGAGAGCCGAAAGCTCACAACGTCTGCTTCTGATCCAGGGGTTACCTGCAGACACTGTTTTCCACAATTACATTTGTATGTGCTCATTAATGTACCAAGTCTTTTTCAGGGAAATCATTTGGAAATTAAAATAGATAATTGTTTCTGAGCCTTGTAATCATTTTTAAAACAAAATACTGAGCTTGGAAGCATTTAGCAAGGACGTGCCTCTGATTACACAGGCAGAGATTCATGCAAATGCTCATCGTCTCCTGTGCTGCGTTGGCTGCTGCATTTTCCTAAGTCCTGCGACGTTTCTCACCTCCATCCAGTGCTCAGAGGCCCTGCATTCTTGCCCTGGCTTTTCTGTCCACCTCATGGTCTTAGGAAAGTCACTTCTGGTTCTTGGACATCAGTTACTCATTTGGAAAGCACTCCAAGGTCTAAAAGCCCCCTTCTAGCGCCGACCTTACATAACTGTGGGGTTTGATGACTTGACTGAGGCGGACAAATCCCTGAGCAATCCAAGAACTGTGGTCTCCTCCAGCCGGGGACAGACTTCTTTCCTCAGCAGTGTGTTCAGAGCCGCAGCTGTGTGCGAGGCTCAGTTGGAACCCTGGTGGACAGGTGAGTTGGAAGCTACCTGAGTCTGCTGTGGTCTAGATGGAGAGGGAAGGCAGGTACGATGGTGTAATTGGAAAGATGAAGCTACTGGACACGCCGTACCCCCACGGCAGGAGGCCCAGTGGGATGTGTGAAGAAGGGAGCCCTCCTAACGGGCTTTTATTTAATTAAATAAAAGGACTTAGTTGCCTGTGATATTGGCTGAGCCAAATGTGGCCTGTTATTTTCCTGCCGTCTTGGGCTTTTGTGTTTGTTTTTTAAAGCTGATGTTGAGTCGTTCTCCGTCCTTGGTGTGTGAGGCCTGTGGCATCTTCTCTTCTTTCTCTGTGTTTGAAAACTCTGGCTCCTGGGCTCCCACTCTGCTCAGTGTGACTGTCTCCACTAGAACGCTCGGTCCTCACCTGTCTGGCCCAGCCTTGCTGCCCAGAGCGTCAGTTTAAGCGTGGCTGGCAGGGTGGGGTCGGGGGGAGGGTGCAGGCACGAGGGGCTCTGCTGTCCAGCTGGCAGCTTCACTGTGAGCACTGTAGGTGCTGCCAGCTGCTTTGGAAGGATCCAGAGAAAACAGGAAAAACTGACCCAGTAGGTGCTCTGCAGCTTATCTCGTGTCCTCTGCCTGGTTTAAATGGTCACTTCCCGTGAGACTGACAGTGACCTGCGGCACTCTCCAGCTTTCTCAGCCCCTCCTGGGGCTCCTGCTGGGGTGGCCAGGGAGTGGCTCCTGTCTCACCACTGGTACAGGGTGCTTCGCAGGGCGATCCAGATGTGCCACATTCCTTCCAGACCTGTGGTCCTGCTGGGAATGACTGGGTATAACGAAAGTCGGCGATTTGCAGTGAGCTTCACACCCCTGCTCCTCCAGCACAGAGATCATGAGTTTGGTAATTTGGTTTCTCTGTACTTTGTTAAATTGCTGAGAAGTCATCTGATTCAAGTGCAAAAGCTGGTCTAGTTTGAATGCGTCTGTACCAGCACAAAGCAGCCTGGCCTGTTGCCACCATGTGCAGCACTCATGGGTCCCCACGTCACCGAGGGACAGGGGGAGCTGGGGTCTGGGTGGGGAGTGTCTGGCTGCCATGTTAGGGAAGGGACAGCCCTCTACACCCTGGGTGCTGGTACCAGCTAATCTTGCTTGTGTCTGCTGAGCTCCCTGAGTCTTTGCTACTGAGCCAGCACCTGGGCCAGAGGGGCATCCGAGTCCCCCCCAGCTCTGACAGCTCTTGTGGAGTAGTGATTTTCCATCCTGCCTCCATGCTGCATCTCATTATGCTGGTGCCTGGTAGGTGTGTGCAGGCTGGTTATGTTTCACTGTTGTTACCTGGAGAGGTGGGAGATGATGGGCGGGGAGATGATGGTGTGTTCTGGGTGGAACAGAGATCAGTGCATTTTTCATAGGTGTTTTTCTGGGTTTCATTTTGTTAATGCTCTTTATAAACAGCCTGTCTGGCAACCCACAAGCCCGCTGCTTCTGCACATGGAGTCCCAGGGAACACCCACACATAGAGACCAGACTTGTCCACACTTGTGCCAAGGCACGTGGAGCTGGCTCCATTCTCCACCGGCTGAGCACAAGGTCATCTTGGTGGGGTCAGTGCCTTCTTGCCTTCTATGGCTGGCCTCCTAGGATGACAAGTTGCGAGAAATGGCTCCTGGTGAGACAGAAGGAACCTGGGCCTGGCCTTCCCTTTCCCTCATAGCGGGAAGGCTGAGACTGGCTGGTTGCTGTCCTGGTCTGTCCACTGCTGTCCCATCTCAGAGGACACTAGAAATCACATCTGGAGGCAGAGGCTAAGCTGCCAGGCGGGAGGCTGTGCTGCTGCCACTCCTCTGTTAGCAGCTCTGTCCCCACTGTCAGGGTCGGGGTGGAGAGTTCCCTGCAGCACCGCTGGTGGGCGAGCCGATCCTTCCTCTGGTTGTTTTCTGAGAAGGGGGCTGAGCAGGCTGCACTGAAAGGGCTTGAAGGGTTCTGGATGCCAGAGGCAGCCACTGCCTGAGGCCACAGCAGTGCCAGGCAGAAGCTGAAGCAAAGTTCAGGCTCTCGGCCTAAACCTGGTGGCAGAAGAGAAGGTTGAGGCCAAGACCAGAGTTTGCAGGTCTGTGCCGGAGGAAGCGGGTGGAGGAAGAGGGGAAATGCCAAGGCCTGAGGTCAGCACTGGTGGTGGAGGTCGTGGGCCCTCGGGAGGCTGGCAGTAGGGGGCCAGAGGGCAGCAGCAGTAGGAAGGGCTTCAAAAAGCCACAAAGGAGGCTGCAGGCTGAAGCTGCAGCAGAGTCGATGGGGTGGCTAGCTGTGCCCGGGTGCATGGTGACGCTGTGAATGGGCATGCCAGGAGCTAAGAGGTGCTGGCACCCAGAGCTTGGAAATGTGGCACTAAGGGCTGGAGCCGCTGACCTCGATGGAGAAGCACTTTGCCAACTCCAGCTTTCGGTGGTCAGAAGAGCCCTCTGCAGTTGGTAACACGTGGCAGAGTTGGCATCTGTCTTCGCAACTAGTCTTTCTGACCAGCTACAGCCCTTTGTGAGACACTCTGCTGAGGTGTGTCCTAGGGAGGGCACAGCCCGGGGTGGCGCAGCCCTGGCCTGAGGGGACATCCGTGTCAGAGAACGCCCGTTGGAAACGTGGGGCAGGTCCCTGGTTTTGTTCTTTGTTTTGCCCAAGAAAGGTGTGACCACTGCTTAAGAGGACAGAGAGAAGGGCCATCAGCCACTTTTGTTACACTGTTCTTAGTGAGAAGAACAAGTTTGAGCCAAAGTCATTCAAAGTCTCCATCAGTAATTCTTTAGATACTTTAGGGTTTTGAATCTGCTTTTTGGTAATTAAATGTTATAAATTTTTTAGTGATTTTTTTTTCCTCTTCAAAATTACAAATAGTGATCAAAGTATCTTTATGTAAAATTTCTCTTTAAACAATTATATATTTTGCTATTCTCTATATAGACTTTAAGAGAATAGATTCATTACTTATTATAACTCGCTATGATAATGCGTCATTAAAATGAATTCTATCACTGAAAAGGTAACAATGTAAAAAGGAAATGTGTTTCTTACTGATGGTTGTTGACAGGCACCGAATATAGTTTTCTTACATACAGACAATAAATAATGTGGCCATTGGGAAAAATTCCATTATATGAGACCTGTCACTTCAAGAACCAGAGAAAGAGCGGACTCGGGAAGTATAAGAAATGGAAATTCTCACAGTTCTTTCCCCCTTGTGAGCAAAGAGGTGGGAGCGGCGTGGCCAAGCGGAGGCCAGGCAGGGGGCTCGGGCTGGCTGAGGTAGGAAGGACGTCGAGAAGCCACTGAGGGAGACTGACGTTGGAGGGTGCGGCGCTCAGAATCAACACTGAGAACGTCATCAGTGCCATAAAATTGCCGGTGTCACGGCATTTGAAACCTGAGCAGCAACAGCAGAAGCAACAAGGAAAATAAAACCAGAAAACTTTTCCAAGTTTCATATTATAACAAAACACACAGAGCCGCGTGGAAGCACATCCTTTCAGGACTTGAAGGGAAGTGGCTGGCTGAGGCCCAAGAGGCCAAGCAGGGCTACTCGCAAGGGTGAGGTGCTGTCAGGCTTCCGCCGGGCGCCCTTCGTGCCCCCGGGGCTGCCCTCCTCTCCCAGGCCCTCCTTCAGCTACAGGGACCCAGGGAGTCGGGCCAGCTGGACTGTCCTCAAGGACTTGGAGCTGGAATGTTGTGGCTGGTGCTCAGCATGGAGTGGAAAGTCACAGGGACAGGATTGGCCACACCACACAAACCCAGCGCGTGAGGGAGAACCACGGGGGCGTGGGGAGCTGGCCGGGGAGAGGGAAGGGGGAGGCAGAGAGCCCTGAGCGTGCGTAGGGGGACCGCGTCAGTTCCTCTCCGTCCCCACGGAGCCCCTTCAGCCTCGGAATCTGGCCCTGGCTCTTCCATGAATCCTCCAGGACATGCGGTGTCCGCTTGACACGTGCGCAGGATTTGCGCCTTGTGCCGCCACACCATCTTTACTTGACAGAGTTGCTTGCGGTAAAAGAAACTGTAGCTCAAACAGGGAAGAAGCATGAAACACTTTCTTCCCCTTGCTTATCACGCTGTCTAAGGGCGCCTGGTTGCCTGGAAGCTACCCTCCTGAAGCTGCCTTAGGCGGGGGGGGGGTGTGTGTGTGTGTGTGTGTGGACGTGCCGTGCTTTTTCCCACAGAAGCATCTAGATAAAGCTTAAATGTGAGCGTGTTATTAAGAATCATTATTCCTAATTTAGGCAATAATCCTGTAATGATAAAGGATGTTCTGGAGCAGCCCCTTTCGGAAGTAGCATTTATCATCAGAATTCTAATTGCAATTTAGTATAACTGCAGTAATGCAGCAGACTGAAGAGTGGCATTCCTTGCCAGAGGGCGCAAGTGGGAAAACATGAACTAAATGCCTATGTGGCTTTCTGTGGTGGGGACAGGTGAGTGATTTTTTTCTTACCCACTCACCTACTCTGTGTCTGTGTGTTCTCTGTTCATTTGCTTCAGGGAGTATTGCTTTTTAAATAAGGTAGGTAGACTTTGTATTAAAAATAGAGATGATATTGAACATGTCCAAATAAAGCTGTAGCAATGGCCCCTGAGAACCCCTGAGCACCCCTGAGCGCTGGGTCCTGTGCTGAAGCTCCGTGGTCGGCATTCCCCATCTTCCTGTGAAGTTGCCTCATTGGCCAAGTGAGGACACTGCTGCTTCTGGAGTTTAAATATTGTCTCACGGGCAGGAAGCGGCATGTCCAGGAATCTGAACTGGCCCAGTTCGCCTGAGATACCTTCTCTACCACTGTGTCACCTCTAGAGCAAGTCAGGGCTAGGGATGGGCCTGGAAAGATGGTGTCAGTGCTGGATCAGCACATGTCGGGGAGAATTCTTTGTACTTGAATAAAATCTGCAGAAACCACCATTATATGAGATGAAGAAAATAACCTCCTCCGTTTCCAATTCACCCAAAACTTATTTGTGGCCACACTTCATGATTTTCCCAATATCTGATCTCTTTGAGAGTTATCTCTGTAGACAGCGTGATCACCTTTTCTGCCACGCACGCCAGATTTACGGAGTCATTCCTGTTACCTCCGTCCTCACCCCTGAAGCACCAAGTCTGTGGATTCCACATCAGCATGTTTCTGCGTATCTGCTGCTCTCCTCATCCCTGCTCCAGTGTCATGGTTTATGTCTAGATGTCCCCAGAGTCTCGTGTGTTCGTGGGGGGCTTTTCAGAAGGGGCTGGATCTGTGCGGGCTGGACCTGAGGGTGCACGGCTACTGACTTAGTGCACTGGTTGGTTTGGCGTGGTTCTGGGGTGGTTAAAGTGGGTGAAACTTACCCTGGGTGTGGACGGCACCACCCGAACGGCAGGTGCCTTAGCAGGGATCCAGGGCACAGGCGGGCTGTCTCTGCTGTTGCCGCCTCCTGCCTGTTGTGCCCTGGCCTGTTTCTCCTCTGCGATGCTCCCCTGCCTCCCTTCTTGGAGCCGGCTGACCACGGACTGCAGCCTCTGCAAACTGAGCCACACTAAGCCTTTCCCCCTGACTGTGGGAGTCAGGTGTTCATCTGAGAAATGAGGAGAGTGACTCAGACTTGAGCCGGCCCCTGCTCGTTCTCTCGTTCCACAACCCCCATTCCATTCTCCACTTCATGGTGAGGATTTGTTGTTTTTGTGCTTATCTGAAATACGTGTTTGATCTTGGCACTCTCCATTGCTTTGAAGATGAAGATGAGATTTTTTTCTGGCATTAGGGATCAGTTCAGAGCCTGGCCCTTGTGAGGCCGCCCAGAGGATGAAGTTCTTGAGCTGACCTAGAGGACTGCACGCTGGCCTCTCCCCTCTCCGGCCTGCCCGTGTGTTTGCGTCCCTCACTCTGCACGTCAGCCATCTCGGTTTCTTGTGAATGCACACGTCCTTCTGACACAGGGCATTTGCATAGCTGTTGCGTCTGCTTGAACAACTCCCTGTAGCACAAGACGCAGCTGCCACTTCTTCAGGAGAATGCTTTCCAATCTCTAAGTCAAGTTCTCAGTTATTTTTCTCCAGCCATATGCGCTGCATCTTGGGGCCTCATTCTAGCTTTTCACTTACTCGTGAAATGATCTGGCGTCTTTTATTGGCTCTTGGGCTGTGAGTCTCAGAAGACACTGACCGTGTCTGTTTTTGCTCATTATTTATCTCAGCCGTCAGCGTAATGGCTGGCACTTCACAGCTTCCGTAAGTACGTGTTAACAGAACAAGGAAGGGGTTTGCCATGTTTATCTGTGTTGTTTCCGCCCCAAAGCTCTTTCACCTCTAAGCTAGCTCCCCTCGAGCACGCTGGGATGGCGGCAGGGACTGACAGGAGTGAGTTGAGTTGGGGAGATGAGGTCGATGTGGCTGGGAGCGGAGTGAGGAGGAGGCCGAGCTTCGGACAGCGGGGGCGGCTCCTTCCTGCCGATGTGTTGCTGCAGGATGAAAATGAAGGAGGAACCACTTTGAGAAGATTAAGATGCCCACAAATGCAGGTGGTTGTTGTTGGTGCTTTTACTCTGGCTTTCCAGGAGTCTCCCTCTGTGCTGGGACGCGTGTTCACGGCGCAGGGGCCAGCGGGGCGGGTGGTGATTGTCCGCGTCCTCCCCATCTCCTCTGACCCCAGCCTCGGCCTGTGTGTGGCTTCCTCAAGCTGGTGCTCTCCTGGCCTCCTGGGCTGTATTTTCTGTTTACCTCTTCCAGCCAGCTCATGCCTCACCTCCTCCTTGAAGCTTTTTGATTATTCCAGCCACATGGAGTTCTCTTTTTTCCTGAAATCCACCAATCAGCACTGGTTTCTAACGACCTTGTGGACAGTGGAGTATGTGGCCTGACTAGTTAACATACGGACATCCAGAAACGCAAGAGAGAGAAAATCTGTTTAGGAGAAAAAGCACTTTGGACCTTGGGATGGAAAAGCTATCTCTGCTGTTTGCTTTCTGTGTCCTTGAGCAACTTTGCTAACCCTTTGAAATTGTCTTTGTAATGTAAAATGGTGACATTAATACTGACTGCAAGACTGTGGTACAGTTTATATGATGTGACATCAGCACCCCTGTGGTGGGCGTGGAATGGAGTCCAGTGCTGTGTCCACCCTCTTCTCCTGCAGGGGAGACAAGGGCTGGGGAGACGGGTGGGAAGGAACCAAGAGTGAGGGCTCATTGTTCTGCCTAATTTCAGAAGAGATTCTTCCTTAGTCAGGGCTGAGAATGGCTGACACAGCAGGGACGGGAGCCCTGCTGCAGCGGAGTTTGGTCTTCACGGTGACGTGCTGGTCTTGGACATCCTGGGCTCCTCTGTGCTCTGCCCGCCATGTTTAAGTACTTCCCTGCTGCAGCCCTGGGGCAGAGAGGGCAAAATCGGGCTCCTGTGCCCATCCCAAGCCAGGAGCAGCCGGGAGCGGGACGTAGCTCAGCCAGCACGGTGCGGGTGCTTCTGCAGCTCTGTTAGAAGGCTGGCAGTGGGTTTGCTGCCGTTCTTCCTTTACCACTGTGTTTCTGGGTTGGGCTGAGGAGAAGAGCTGGGCTGTTGGCTCCAGAGGCCAGCAGCGACGTTAGAGTGATTAATACTTTCCCTTTCCTTATTCAAGATGCAACTTTATCATTATAGCGACTACTTCATCAAAATGCCAGGAATCCTTTTGGTTATGAGAAATTTATTGGAATCATTCTTTTTTAATCTTGAGTCATAAAGTGCTGTCTTCAGCTTTAAATGTCATAGCACAAACGAACGATTTACCGAGGGTGAAGCAAATCGGTTCGCACTCCCAGCCTGCTTCATCACCGAGGCCCCCAGGACAAGCCTCTGCCTCTGTCAGTGGGTAGGAAGCCTCGAAGACAGCGGGCGGAAGCTGCTACAGTCCCCTGTGGTGATGGTTAGAAGACTGTGGGTTTCGTAGTCACCCTCAAGGCCGCTGCAGTGGTGCCCGAGCGGGGACTTTCTGCAAAGTGGCTGAGAGGATCTGATAGGAAAGTGAGCTGCTTTTGCTGGCAGCCAACCTCGGTGCTAAACGTCCAGTTTCTCCTTTTTCTCAGGCCATGAGAGCAGCTTAAAAAATAGCTCTGCAGCCCCCTCTTTGACTCAGCATCATTAGCTGTCCACAGAGCGGCTTCCTTCCTCTTGCATTCCCGATGACAAGTCCAACCTTGTGTTCTGTGGGTGAGAGGACTTGTGAAGAATGACAAGGAGACCCGGGAAGCAGGTCGCAGGAACAGTCTTGAGAAAGTGCCTCCAGCACTGACGCACTCTCCGGTGCAGGTGGGGGGTGTTTCAGGTGCGAGTAGCTGACCCGTTGTCCTTGTCTCCCTGATGTCCTTGCAGACCTCAGGCCACGTCCTGTGCCTGGCTGAGGCTGTGGATGCTGAGATGGGCGGTGACTGCGGAAGGCTTGCTGGGGTGCTGAGGGACCTACTCTGTCAGGCTGAACAGCGGGATGGAGCATGGACTGCTATGTGGTTGCAGCGAAGGTGCCACTCAGCCGCCCCACCGTGCTGCAGAGTTCATAGCAGCCCCTTCATAGCTGCCCCATCTCAAGACCTCTGCATCTAAACCGGTCGTTGGTATGGGCCGATCCCAGGGAGGCAGCTTTCTGGGGCTGAAGATAGTGCCAAGAGCCTCGCTGCCAGCTGTCAGCCAAGGAAGCAAAAGGTAGCATCTGTGCCCAGCCCCGTGCTCATGTGGCCAGCTGGCTTCCGGACCGTGAGACAGGAAGCAGACCACCCCCGTCCTGCGGCCTGTGTTCAGTGTTGTCCCTGGGCTCAGCGTGGCTCACACAGGGGCAAGTGAAGTTCTTCCTCCTGCAACTGACCCTCTTCCTGCCCCACAGTGGCCTTCTGTCCCAGCCTGAGGGGCGGGGAAGGGGTGGAAGTGGGGGGCACGGAAGCAGTGTGCGACTTGCCCCCGGGTTTCTGCTGCTGCCGCCCAGAAAGTGGCAGCTCAGACGGGCTGGGTGGTGCGGGGCTCCAGGCTGTTTTCAGCTGCTTCCCATCTTGGTGAAGATCAGCGAGGCTCATGGGGCCTTTCATCGAATCACAGTGACGAGGGGGTGTCCAGACCGGCCCACCCCAAGTGATCACTGCAATCTGGACCTAAAGATGCGAATGAGAGACCCAGCCGAGCTGGTAGCGAAGCTTCCTGTATATGGTCAGACAGACACTTGGAGTCAGAACTGCCCACCTGGCCCCTCAGCAGCCTTGAGGGGTCTCTGGCAGCCTTTGTAGTCCCCATGCGCAGACTCCGGTCAGACGAGCGCTATGTGCGGTTCCGCCCTGCGAGGCCCGGGGCCAGCTGAGCCTCATTAGCATTGTTGGGCGTTTCTTCCTGCCCTAGCGTGCTCCTTACTGTCAATGTTTGCTGTCCTTGTGTTCTGAAGAGCAGAACTCTTGTTTCAGCTTCACGTCTCCATCCTCTTATTTCCTCTTCTGCCATGACACTCTCACTTGAAAATTGTGTGAGGAATTAGAGCAGCGTTCTGCAGCGTTCAGTCTCGGCCCACTGCTCTGCTCTCCTCCTGCCTCCTCCTGGTGTCATCTAGATCCCAGTGCCGGAGGCCGGAGGAGGAGTGCAGGTCCCTGTCTCACCTGCAGTCAGCACGGTCTCGGGTCACCTGCCCCGGGGCTGCTGTCAGCCTTGACGGTACCTTGCCTTGGTTTTCTAATACATAGAAACATAAGCTGCTCAGATCCTACTCTAATCTTGTGGAAACTGTCAGCTCCTCTAGAACTGTGGCTGTGTCCCTCCTTCTGGCCTGTCCCAGAGTGCGCAGATGGGTGGACACATAAACACAGGTGTCCACCCAGCGCCTGCTGTCCTGCCGTTGCATCCAGACGTCCTTTCCTTCCAGTGACTCAGTGATGCCCACACCCATCGGTGCCAGAGCAGCCGAGCCCTTTGAGGAGGACGCCTAACTCACTTGCTCTCCTGCCTTGTGATCGTCCTTTGGCCGATGTTGATCAACTGTTTGAATCAAAGATAACTCAGTGAGGTCACAGTTGCAGAATTTCATTCTGTAATTTGCCCGTAGATCACAGTTTTGCCCTGACACAGCCAGCCACTGGCAGGTGGATGTGTTTAGTTCCAGGAAAGCAAGTGAGAGTCAGCACAATTCAGCAGCTCCAGAAACAGCTCAGGGACAGTGGCCTCCTAATGCTCTCGCTCAGTGCTGTGAGAGGCTGTGGCCTTGTGGTCATGGAAATGGCTGGCACGGGACCTAGATGTGTACAGGTGGGGCTTCCTGTGGTCTCGGTTGTCATCGGCTCTCAGGTGGGCATGCACTTAGTCCTAACCCCCAAAGGAGCAGGAAAAGACCTGGCAGGTCCCACAGTGAGAAACAGACCCAGTGTTGCTGGCCCAACTTCAAGAATATCGCCTATCGAAGGGGCTTGGTGCATTATGTCATGAACTGATAGTTGGTGCCTTGCCGGCTAACTGATACAGAGAAAAGTCTTATGATTTGAAGACTGGCTCATCCTATTAAATACCCTCCAGCCTCAGAGTTTCTCAGAATGACAGATCAAGTTCAAGGTGAGCCAGACCTTGATTGCTCCCCTTTCCAGCTCCAGAAACTGCTGGCTTGGAGTTGGAAGACTGAAATCTGCATTGCCAGAAGGTCAAGACCTAAGCCATATGTCTGCAGGAGTCTTCCTGCTCGGGGAGGGGACGGGGCTGTAACTTGTTGGCTGCTTTTGGGACAGAAGGTCCTTGGCCAGTTCTGTGGGTGCCCAGGAGTGTGTGGCACAGGCTGTGTGATGGCACATGGACATTTGGACGCTTTTCCAGGGGCTCAGACAGAGAGCAGCCTTCCCACTGACCTTCAGCTGTGTCCTTTACAAAGTTCTGGGTCTAACTTTCTGCTGTAGTGGTAGGAGCGTTGGAGTCCTCCTCACTTCCGGTGACACAGTATTGAGTTGCTAGGAGGGCAGATGCTTTTATCCCGTCCAGGTTTGCATTTCTCAGTGTCTGTGGTGGCACAGAACTTCTACCAGATGGTGCCCAGCAAATGGTGGCTGCAGGAAAGCCAAGTGAGCGTAAGGCATGCATCACAGAGCGGAGGCTTCTGTGTCCCTAGGAGCTACAGGAACCAGGGTGTGGGTGCTGGAACCGAAGGCTGTGACCTCACATGTGGCAGGGTGAGGCACGAAGTCCTGCTGCTCGGCTGGCTGCTCCCTCTCTTGTTGCCATATTTGGGTGCAGAAGAGCCACAGGTCCGGTGCTGGCTGGTGTCCCTGACGTTTGGGTCGGCTCGCTTGCTCTTGTTAACCAGAGTGTGTGAAGGGTTCTGATTCTAGGGGGCGCACAGGACAGAGGAAGAAGAGCATGTGTTTTCTGGGATAGAAGTGTGGATGTGGGAACTTTTTTTCTTGCTGATTTATGGTCAGTTTTGAGGGCTTTTGACACATTGATGAAGAAAAGTACTTCCATTTCCAAATGGGTGAAGAACTTGTGCCTCTTCCTGGTGCCCCCACTGTATAAGAGGCTGTTGGTCCATCCAGAACTTTGCCAGCTGTCCCCGAGGCCAGGTGGCTGGGTGGATGAGAGGGCTAATGTGTGGACGATGGTGGGCACAGGGAAGGTGTTCTGAAAGCTGAAGTGGGAGCACCGTGCTGTCCTGGGGATCACCTAGCTCCAAAGATTAGGTTTTAGTCTAGAGGTGGGAATGTGTGCTGTGTAGTTGCGTGTATTTCATGATGTCAAATCGTGACTGATGGAATCAGAGCCGTCCAGCCTGACAGAATCCTCTCGAGTGGGTTCGCTCTCAATTCATAGTTGAGAGGAACCTGCAGAGTGTTTCTGTGTGTATGACACAGTGACATGTCACGGGCAGTAAAGGCTCCCAGGGCACGATCTGTGCCAGAGATGTTCACAGCCTAGTTCAGGATGTCGACTAGCACACAGGGCGAGAGTGCCTGCCACGGCGTGTCCACAGGGGGACGCTGCAGTGTTTGGACAGACTTCAGCCCCCGTAATATTTTTTTAACTTGTTCAGGTTTCTCTCACTAGAATTGTTCATGAGAGTAGGGACCTTGTCTGTTCACAATCTTAAACAAACAATTGAATCTTTGTCTTCTGGTACTCAAGAAATATCTGGTGAATAAATGGAGGGAGATGAAAGAGCAAGAATGAAGTTTTGGGTGTGAAGTCCAGTGTGAAGCAGCCTTTCTTGTGAGGCCGGTTTTTATTCCTTTCAGTTCCTAGCACCTGTTACATAAGATCCGTCCCTCTTTCCAGTGCTGAGGATCGAGCTGAGGACCTTGCACGTACGAGGCGAGTGTGCTGCTGCTGAGCTAAATCCCAGCCCCTTTCCTCTTGGCAGAGTCACCCGGTGACTGATCTGAGTGGTGGGAGTGGGGTACGTCCGGGCCTCTCTGGCTCCTCACCCATCTCGCCATGCTCAGTGCTGCCACGCGTAGAAATGCCTAGGTCTACCCACCAGTTGTCCTGGGGACCCTGGTCAGAGCTGAAGACCTAGATCTGCTTAGCTTTGCAGGATAATCATTCCGATGTGGCTCCTTTTCTCACTCATCCAGTCATTAATGTCATTGAGGAAAATAAAGATATTTTTGTGACATTAGGTAAACAACGAAAACATATCAAGCCTATACTAAAATCTAAGAAATGATAGGATTGCCTTCGCAAAAACATTTCTAATGAGGCAGAAAGCCTGACTAGTCTGAAATAGCTTGTGAGTAACACACATTGGCACTGGGCAGACGGGTAGAGGCTAAGACTGAGTCTCACCCCGGAGGCCATTTTGGTCCCTGGATCACGTTTGCTTCTCTTGGGATCTCCTACCTCTGCCACTCTGCCAAGTTTTCTGCTTTCCTCCCCACAAGCTCATGGAATCGCATGGAAGTCTTGATATTGGGGTGATCAGTCCTCCAGTTTCTCTCTCGCACTGTTCTAAGGCCCTCATGTGATGGCTTGTGTCTAGATGTCCCCCAAAAGCCTAATGCACTTACTGCTGGGGCTTTTCAGAGCTGGCTGGATCCAGAGCAATGATGCCAGGTTGTGCGACACTAACATCCACTGGTTTGCGTCAGCCTAGTTCTGGGTGTGGATGATGGAACACCGAACAGCAGGCTTATAGCCCCGATGGAGGATGGAGGGAGAAGCCGGGTTTGGTGCTGCTGCTTGCTGCCTTCTGCCTGCCCTGCTACACCTTGTACTGCTCCTTCTCTGCGGTGCCCCTCTTCCATGCCATCTTGCCTTGGAGCCAGCCGATAATGGACTGAAATTTCTACAAACCTTTCCTTCTTCAACTTTGGGTGTGTGGTTTGTCTCAGCAATGAGCAAAGTAACTTCAGTCTCCAGAAAAGGTGGTTTCTTTGCTTATTTCCCCCTTTTAGTGTTATTAGCTAGAATAGAGTGAGAGTAAACCTGACCTCAAAGATTTTGTTTTTGGTTAGGAAAAAACAAAAACAGGAACGCATATACCTCACCTGTCTGCTGCTTTGATTTCTGGCAAGATCCAGTTATTCTGAGACATGTTTGTGATGAGAAATCGTCCTCTGGAGGCGGCTTGTGGTTCTCGGAGGAACATCCATCAGAGCGTGTAACTGATGGCAAAGGGAGAAGGCCAGCGTCTTCCGTAATCAGTAAGAGCATGCTCTCTTCCTCTTCCTGTCTTCCTCTGTCCATTCTTCCCCTTCTCTCCTCTTCTTTCCTCCTCCTTTCACACTAAAAACGCCAACCCGGAGTCGTGCTGCCCGTGGGCCAGGACCAGGCAGAACCGTCAGGCCTTCTGTGTCTGTTTCAAGAACAAGCGGGAAGCGGTGCCGTGGCTGCCCCGCTCCAGAGTCAGCCGCTGCTGCCGCCTCCATTTCCTCCCCGAGGCCAAGCCGCACGTGACCACAGATCCACGCCCTGTCCCG
>PVIR01019069.1:0-32510 GCA_004026965.1 Petromus typicus | reverse complement strand
CACATCACAATCCTCCTGCCTCTGCCTCCCGAGTGCTGGGATTACAGGCGTGAGCCACCACGCCCGGCACTGTGGTATGTGGTACTGGTTGCTGCTGGGTCCACACCCAGTATTGTTATGTGGTTACCGGGGAATCGAACCCGGGTCCTTGCGCTTGCGAGACAGGCGCCGGAACCACTGAGCTAACTCCCCGGCCCCTAGAGTCTTCTTTCTTGACCAGTCATTCATTTTGTATTCCTCACAAAGTGATTCTTTTCCTCCTGGTACCACTCTACGGTGCCACAAGTGACCTTTAAGTTGCCAAATACATTAGGCATTTTTTCTTGACCTTCTGTCACTTTCCCCCTCTTTCTTCTCTCTTGTGTTAGGGGTCAAGTCCAGGGCCCCAGGGATGCTAAACACATGTTCTACTATTGAGCTATACCTGCCTTGAGATATTCTCTTTTTTTGATGGTATTGAAGACCCAGATAACTAGAATTCCAAGTTTTCTTTCACTTTTGCCTTTTCTCACTGGTTTCCCTTCTTTCTATACCATAAACCCACGTACACTGAGAGACATCTGTGGCTCTATTCGTTTCCTGCTCTGCTAACTCCATAGCTTCAGTTAACTGCCTCACAGGGTTTAAGTTAGTCACAAATATTTAAAGCCAGTTAGACAGAACTCTGGGTTAGCTTTCCCACCTAAGATCCCTGACATATCCTACTAGTATTTCAAACTGAAAATATGTGAGGTGGAAGTGTCATTCTCTTTCTTTAAAGCCTATTGTTTTTATTATTTTTATTTCTGTCAAGAATCTCATAATCTTCCTAGTTAGTCACAGAGACCCAGAATTCTCTAATATTTGCCTTCCTACTTTGCCAAGCTGAAAAAGTTGCCAAGTTCTGCCTGTTCACTTGTAACAATTATTTTATTCATCTTTTTCTCTATTAGCTACTATTCTCTAGTAGCTACTATATCCCTGGGGCCCTGGACTAGATCCCTAACACAATAGAGAAGAAAGAGAGGGAAAGTGACAGAAGGTCAAGAAAAAATGCCAGGGGACCGGGGAGTTAGCTCAGTGGTTCCGGCGCCTGTCTTGCAAGCACAAGGACCCAGGTTTGATCCCCGGTAACCACATACCATACTGGGCGTGGAGACTCACCCTAGCAGCAACCAGTACCACATACCACAGTGCCGGGCGTGGTGGCTCACGCCTGTAATCCCAGCACTCGGGAGGCAGAGGCAGGAAGATTGCTGTGATGTGAGTTTGAGGCTGAGCTCAGGGCCACCCTGAACCACAAAGCAAGACCCTGTCTCAAAAAAAAAGAAAAAAAAAAAAAAAAGACAAAAGAAAAATAGAAAAAAAGAAAAAATGCCTAATGTATTTGGCAACTTAAAGGTCACTTGTGGCACCGTAGAGTAGTACCAGGAGGAAAAGAATCACTTTGTGAGGAATACAAAATGAATGACTGGTCAAGAAAGAAGACTCTATGTTCATATGAAGTAATCTCGCTATGGTAAGGTTTTTAGTGTCATTTACATAAAGAGCTTTTTACCATCATAAGTTAGTGTGTCATGGATTGTTTTAATGATTTATGTTATAGAAGGCCACAATACAGTAGCTAATAGAGAAATGAGGGATTGCCTCATTCAGAATCTCATTATTTCTTGCCTTCTTCATTACAACGGCTTTTACATTAATTTCATTGAAAACATTGAACTCAAAACTTTTGTAAAACTATTGTAATATTCAATTCTTACCCAGGCTTTAAAAATATTAGTTCTAATTATATCCTAAACTTTTTATTGTAATTCACTTATTTCTTTTGGATTCTTTTTCTGCTAAAAGGTTTTGCTCCACACCCACCTGGTTCTCTGACAGCTCTTCTTCCGCCTTTTGTTTAAATCTGCACCCCACTCCGCCTTTGCCCAATGTCAGTTTTATTATTACTTTTCTGCCCTTCAGGCTATCCATACAACACAAGCGTATTTCAACAGGAAATTCTGTAAGTCCATCAAGTTGAAATAAATTTTTAAGTATTCTTTGAGAAAACACAGGATTTACCTTTCTGACTACAGGAATAGCCTTCTCTTACTTCCTCATATTGTAAATCCCTTCTGAACAAAAGATCTCCGCAGTCATTCAACATACTTCTGTGTTCTACTTGATAGTTACATGTAATTGTTAAGCACTAGAAATATGGCTGTTTCAAATCAAAATGTGTGATAAATGCAAGATCTATACTTCATTTCAGACTATGAAAAAGTAAAATGTTTCTTCAGTAATTCTTATTTTGATTAGTTATGTAATATTTGGATACCATCAGGTTAAATAAAATAAGCTATCGATTTCATCTCATATCCCCTTATCTTTTTATATTGTGATCATAAGAAAATGTAAAATAACTCAGTAAATATCTCAAATTATGGGTTTTTTTTTTTTTTCCTATTTCACAAGGAAAAGGGAAAGGGTGTGTAGGGGAGAGTAAAGAAGGGAAAGAAAAAATTTGATCGTTAAAATAAAAGGAAACAGGGTTGAGGATTTAGCTCAGTGGTACCAGTGTCTGCCTCACAAATGCAAGGTCCTGAGTTCATTCCGTGGTAACCACATATCACAATACCAGGCTTGGTGGCTCACGCCTGTAATCCTAGCACTCGGGAGGGAGAGGCAGGAGGATTGCTGTGAGTTCAAGCCTTGCCTGGGAGCATGGTGAGCTCAGAGTCAGCCTGAACTACAAAAGCAAGACTGTGTCTCAAAAAACAAAACAAAACAAAACAAAACAAAACAAAACAAAACAAAACAAAGGTTTTATATATACGGGGGGTGCAGGGAGTGCAGGGAAAAAGGGAAAATGAGAATCAAGATGTGTCATGTACAGGTATAGATTCTCAATGTTGAATGTGATCATAATGTATGTGTACAATGTACCAATAAAGTTAGTTAAAAAAAAATAGCCCAAATAACATTTGGCTTTTTTTTAAGGTTTTTTTGAGACAAGGTCTCGCTTTGTGGTTCAGGTTGGTCCTGAGCTCAGCCTCAAACTCACATCACAGCAATCCTCCTACCTCTGCCTCCCAAGTGCTGGGATTACAGGCATGAGCCACCATGCCCGGCACTGTGGTATGTGGTACTGGTTGCTGCTGGGGTGAGTCTCTACGCCCAGTATTGTTATGTGGTTACCGGGGATTGAACCTGGGCCCTTGCACTTGCAAGACAGGTGCTGGAACCACTGAGCTATAACCCCGGCCCTGGCTTATGTTTACATAAGACAGTGCTACATAACATTCTGTGTGAAATACAGATAGATAAAGGAGATAAAAGAAATTGTTTATTTTAAGGAAAATCGCTCTACTATTAAAATGTCTAGCACATGCCTTCTCTATTAGTTAATAAATTTCATGACCAAATTTGGAAATATGAGGGGCTTTTTCAGTAAGAACTAATAACCAGACTAAAATTAATTATGTAAAAAGCTCTAGAGAACTCGGAAGGCAAAAATTAAGGAGTTGTGGAAACTGGCAAGAGCTTCTTCATTTCTGTAGATTTTATGCATGATAGCAAATGCTAGGTTAAGCTTTTCAAGACTATGGTAATATATTTTATTATGTTATACATACTCAACAGTTTAGGGGGCAACATGCTAGCTACCTCAGGTCTCGGAGTGTTATCCACTGATGCAACTGCATCTCCCATGGGGAAGCCGAGTATGTTCATGGCCTTTCTATTTCTACACATACTATAATAAGCCATTGTTCTGCCACTGGTGAGCAGTACAGAGACTATTCATTACGTCTGAAACTTATATCAGAAGACTCTCGTGAGTTGAACTAATAACATGTAGAACTTGAGCTCAATTTGTTTCTCACATGAGCATGAAAGAAGTTAAAAACTGAAAGAGGGAAAAAGAAAAGAAAATAGATACTTTGCTCTTTCATACCTAGTGCATCATGAAGATATTGTTGTCCCACTAACTTGAGGTATTCCTCAATGGATTTTGTGGCAATGGTGTTCTCTCTGAAGATCAACACATCATGTTCTCCACAACGATCTACCTCAGACATCACCAAGTCGGTTAGAAAATCCTGGTAAAATAATGTGCAATAAACAGAAAACACATGTATAATATACATTAAAAGAACAGAAGTATCAGACATCTTCAGAATGCTGCTTTAAAAGTTAACTACCAGATTCAATTGGAAGGAAAAAGGCAGTCAAGATAAAAAAAAAAAAAATCTATGTGTCACTACCTCTAAGATTAAAATTCCTTCAAAGATTCTTCATTGTACTTTGGGGAAAAACAAAACAAAACAAAACATAATTCTGTTTGTAACCTCTAGTCTTTGGATTTCCTGGTTTCTGCCTGGCTTTTCAGCCTCATTTGGTACCATTCTCTCTGCATTCTGCTTCAGCCTCCTGAGGCCTTTTCTTTTTTTGACATCAACAACTTTTTTTTTTCTTTTAGTTTTATGAGACAGAGTCTCGCTTTGAGCTCACTTTGTAGACCAGGCTAGCCTCAAACTCACAGTGATTCTTATGCCTCTGTCTCCCAAGTGCTGGGATTACAGGCAACCATGCTCAATAACATTGAATTTCTTAAACTTATCACTTACAGTCATTTTCAAGGCTGATTATTCAACTAGCTGCGTGGCTGGCCATTTGTCTTTTCACCATCCATCTGTCCATCTATATCCATTCATCCACCCACCCACCCACCCATCCATCCATGGGGAATAAAGGTGTGTAAGGAAAAATAAAGCCTTGAAGAAATAGCCTCTTTATTCTTCAACAGTCACAAAAGAAGTTGATGTAAAATTCAATGCTTATTATCATTTGGTTTGAAATGTGATAGCACATATTTTAAATATTACATATTTATTGGATATTTTAAGGGCTCCAAAACCCAAGATAGAGGTAATATGAAGATTTATTTTTATATACATACTTTAACCTTCAGCATTAACAGGACTTAACACTGGAGCAGCTCAATAGTCTAATAAGAGAAATGAGCAAGGAATAATTATTCAAACTTATGGTAATGGACAGAAGGAAATTTTAGGGGTGATGGTAACACTTTGTGTCTTGATTTAGATGGTGGTTTCAATGGGTGTAAAATCTGTCAAATCTCACTTTAGATGGCTGTAGTATAAGTAAACTGCATGGTAATCAATGAAATTGTTTTAATAAAATCTTCCTGAACCTCCAGCAAGTGAAAAGCAAAAAGAAAATACCCAAAATATTTCAAAGATGAAACTGAAAATTTCAATCTTACTTCAACTCTTAAGCTTTTACAGTGACAAAGTTTAAGATTATTTTCAGTAAATTCAAGCACAAAAATTATAATCAATATAAAGTTAGGTAGGGAAGGGAACAAATACCTAATATATTGATTTATATCAAGAAATTTTAGTAAGTTTATTTTTTGATTCTAAATAATTTATTCTAGCTATGAATGTCTCTGGATCTGAAATTCAATTTTACTCTGATCAGTTGGCTTATAATACACTGGGGAGACTAAGCCTAATTAAGCGACTAAGTCAAAGATTTCATCAATTGGTGGTTGTTTCTTTCTCCAGTCAGCATATTTCTCTTTCATTGTCTTACTGTATTTTTACTTTCATACAGCATGAAATGATACAAGACTATCACGAAATAACTACCAATTGTATAACATCCTTTAGCAATTTTACTCCAAATATAGATTTGAACACCATGAGGAATCTTGCTAAAACTCAGCATGTTACTGGAATATCTCTCTCAGTGCATACAAGAGAATCATCAGTTAATCTTAAAATATAGTGAAGAAGAAAATAATCATACAATACTCTAAAACACTGGCAGCAAATCTATGGCATGTAGGTAACAGTGGAGTGTTTGTATTACTGAAATCTCTAAAAAGTTCATCATCACTGCCCTAGAATCAAAGAATCTGGATACAGTGTGGGGTTAACATACCAATCGTACCATTTATTTTATCAAGTAATATAGAAATGATTGTGTTATCTATCTTTTATGAAAACAGACATGCAATCATTATTGGTTTCTCCATCTTACTTTTTTAGGTTTTTTTTTTTAGGTTTTTTGAGACAGGGTCTCGCTGTGTAGTTCAGGCTGGCCCTGAGCTCAGCCTCAATCAAACTCATCACAGCAATCCTCCTGCCTCTGCCTCCCGAGTGCTGGGATTACAGGTGTGAGCCACCACACCCGACACTGTGGTACGTGGTACTGGTTGCTGCTGGGCGTGAGTCTCCACACCCAGTATAGGTATGTGGTTACCGGGGATCAAACCCCGGTCCTTGCGCTTGCAAGACAGGCGCCAGAACCACTGAGCTAAATCCCCGGCCCCTAGGGTTTTTTTGTTTTTGAGGCAGTGCCTTGCTATGTAGTTCAGGCTGGCCTGGAACTCTCAGTGATCCTCGTACCTCAGCCTTTTAACTGCTGGGATTATTGGTATGCACCACCACAGGCAGCCACTTCTTCAGTTTCACAATCCTGATCTCTTCCGGATCTGCTAATAGGCTTCCCCTCTTAACTTTTTTTTGGTAACAAATAGCAAAATATATTTTTTCCTAACCTGGATCTCTACAGTATCCATATCTTATTCTTTGTGAAAGATAGGGAAGAGTTTCCAGGTAACACAGTCTCCCTCTTTGGCTTACCTTGGCTCTGCCAGTACTTTGAAGAATATGCACTAAGGCACAAGCCAGTTCTTCTTTATTTCTCACACTAATTACTGGCTCAAGGACAGAACACAGCATAGTGTAGTTGCTGGTGACAAACTCTGCAAATTCTTTGTATTGCTCCATAGGCAGAATGGTGATAGTTTGGAAACGTGACTTAATCCGAATAGAAGGTCCCCCTGTCTTCCCTTTGTTGGGAGTTGGAGTACTCACTGGATACCACTTTTCTACAAATTGGCGACCAGTAACACTGGCAGTAGGGATATTGACCAGCCCCACGTAATTATTTTTGTCCTTTTTCTTCTTTTTTTCCACATCCTTATATATGTGAACCGTGATGCTATGGAGAGGTGGAAGGCTATAGAATTCAAAATGTTCACCCCAGAAAATATTGTCTGCTTTGGTCTTGCTGGTTGTACGAGCAAAGAGGGTATCATCAAGGCACAGTTCACAGAAATACTTCTTTTTAGGGGCAAGGTCCTTGGCTTCAATGATCCATAAACGGAGAACATTTTCAGCTCGTCTGCAATTGTCCTATAAAGAGGCAACACAGTTGAATTTGAAAGCTAACATCCCAGAAAGAGACTATTTCCTCTTAAAATAGTGCTGATTACGTAGTATATTAAAGGGAGTCAATATAATAATGAAAAGTGTTGGATATTTTACCTTTGAGGATAATAGTAAGTTCTAAAAAAGAATGTATTAGAGAACCACATATATTCTATTTTACTTGGGCTGAAATATCATCTTATAGTAATTATAGTACATTCTCCTATAGCTAGCTTAATGGCAACTGTAATAGTTTTCCACTGGGTGGGTAACAAACTTGTGTTCTAGTTCTTTTTCTACCATGTACTAGTTTCGTGTATAAGGCAATTACATTTTCTGAGTCTTCTTATCCACACTGGTAAATTCACAGTAATATCCACAGTGAGATTTTTTTTATAGAACATCCTAAAATACGTATATTCTTTAAAACTCTCAAGCTCTTTAAAAATTAAGATATTATCACTGCATTTACCTTTTGTCAACTTATTCTTTGCAAAGTGATACATTTTTAGATGATCAAAGCCAGTATTACCTTATTTGGTTGAACTGTCCTCCGAAGGTTTTCCATCCACTTATCTCTTTCTGAAGCTGAGTTACAGCTGAAGCATTTACTTCCACTTAAATAGGTTACCTTCAAAGTAAAGATTAGACATAAAGAAAAGGAACTATACGATTTGGAGGCTTGATCGCCTCAATTCTATCCTGTAGGAGTTAGGGTTATGTTATCAATCAAAATCACATTAAATTAAGCTAAAGTGATCTTAGTTAGTTTTGTGATACCTGTATCTAAATCTGTACCTGTTCTTTAATTTTTTTTCTTGTTTTTTCATTTGTGGGTACAAGAATTAAGGCCATTTGAAAATCAGCTGGATTATGGCTCAGAAAAACGAAAATTAAAAACCTTTCAGGCCACATCTTAAATTAGTTGCAAATGAGTATGCTCAATTCTGAGTTAATAAAAATAACCAAAAATGGAAGAGTTTCTAAAAAAAGATTTCTCAAGATTGCCTTCATTATAATATTATAGAAGGCTGCTAAAAGAAATTGAAGAATTAATAGCACTGAATTCCTGACTTTGGGATCCATCTCTCCACCAGGCAACTACCCTGTTGATTACCAGTCATTTACTAGGTCAGTCTGACCACTACTATTACTAGCCTTTAAAAATGAAACCTAGTACCCAGTCTATTTGAATTCCACAAATAAGGAAAAGTTCAAGTAGTTTTTATTAAAAAGAATACCAGTAAATGACCTGCCCAAATTGATGAAGTCCTCTGACCTATTAACTTAATCTCAGGTCATAATCCAATAAATCAGAACAGATTATATACTTTGTCCACTATGGAAGTACTGGCTTCATGTAACTAGCCCAAATTGAGATGTGCTGTATATCTACAAGTATCAGATTTTGAATACTTAGTGTTAAAAATGTAAAATATCTCACTGATAATTTTTATATGCCATGTTGCAATATTTGTGTTAACTAAAACTGTAAACTTTTTATATAGCTTGCACTGTATTTCTTTTGGAGAGTGCTGGGTCTGTAAGAACTGGAACCAAATCACAGCATCTATCATACGACTCTCTCCAAATCATTCATCTTAGTAGTTATTTACACATAAGTGTGTCTTTCAACTATAATTTGTCAATAGCCTATTACATACATTTAATTGGGGAAGGAGAGAAGGACTTACACAAAGTAATAGCCATAATTTCCTGGTAATGGGCAATTTATTCATTTAAGAAATTAGATACCTGTAATACACTATGGGCCAGGACATGTACAGGGGTTACAGAAATAAAGGAGACGTATTCCTAGACCTGGAACTGCTCTTGTTGTAGTCAGAATAATTATTCTTTGGGTTTATTTTTTAAAGTAATGTTAAAATTTGGGACTTAGAGGTTCAAGAAAAAAAATACTGACATATAACACAGTGGATGACAGCATTTATTAATGCCCCCAAATTAACATACATTGCTAGTTGCACCTCTACTGACAATATGGTAAGTATTTGTTGGATGAGGCAGATAAGGCCAAAGAAATGAGATGCTACCATTAATAATTTTGACTACAAATATAATTATATTTTCAACATTTATAGATAGTTTTCAGTAAGTGAAAACCAGCTTAAGATAATGAAATTGGCAACATGGCAATAATGAGAAACCTGCTTAGTTATTCTTTTCTTTCTGCAGTTTTTTACCTCAAAGCAGAAGTCTTGTCCAAGGATGCTGCTGTGGAGTGGTTTCACTGACACAGGCTCCCCTCTACCGAGATCCAGGCATTCCACTGCACTGCATGGGCTGAGCAAGGATTCATGGGAACGTGATTCTTTTAATTTAGGCAGCCCACGAGACCTACAAATCGAAGATATTTAAGGTAGTGTTACCTTGGCTAACAAGGATATGAAGGGCTAATGCAATGGAGGCTGACACCAAATGCACAAGTGCCTAAAATAAAAGATAAATGATGAGGACTGGGACTTTAGCTCAGTGGTTCTGGAGCTTGCTTCACAGCATGGGGTCATTTGATCCTTGGTAACAACAACAATAACAACAAAAAGATGAAGTAATTAATAATCTATAACAATAGTAATTACAGTCACGTAACATATATAAACTAAACACACAAATGTCATAATTTTTTGAAACACAGAATAAAAAAAATTTTTACTAGTTGCAAGGGAATGTAAAACTCCTCTATAAACACTATTTATCTGCATTCCTATATACTGGAAGATGGAGAAATACATACTACAGCATTCAGGGTTATCTTATATAATTCTTTTTTTTGAGACTGAGTCTTGCTTTTGTAGTTCAGGCTGACCCTGAGCTCAGCCTTGAACTCACAGCAATCCTCCTGCCTCTGCCGCCCAAGTGCTGGGATTACAGGTGTTAGCCACCATGCCTGGCACTGTGGCATGTGGTTCTGATAACTGGTGGGTGTGAGACTCCATGCCCAGGATTGTTGTATGTCATTATCAGGGAATGAACCTGGGCCCTCATACTTGCAATGCAAGCGCCGAAACCACTAAGCTAAATCCCTGGTCTAATCTTATATATTTCTTTTTATCCCAACATATAATCAGAGGACACTATTTCTTATTTTATTTGTGTTA
Organism: Petromus typicus; assembly: GCA_004026965.1. Classification (NCBI taxonomy): domain Eukaryota; kingdom Metazoa; phylum Chordata; class Mammalia; order Rodentia; family Petromuridae; genus Petromus; species Petromus typicus. Next base: position 22,183 of record PVIR01019069.1, on the reverse strand, counting down.
TGGGCTTATCTTCATATCACGGATAAAATAATAGTGACTACACCCTAATTTTGTTTCTTTCTGCACGGACATAAAACACATACACGTACAAAATAAAACCCAACTTTTTAGCACAAGACTGCCTCACTATAGAATTCAGTATAAATAGAAGTAAAGAATAAAATGCCCTGAAGAAACTTCTCATCATGAAAAGAAAAAGCCAAATGCCCTTAGTGATCAGATCTTTGTCCTTACTGTCCAGGGATCCTCGCTGATTTTATTTCTAACTGTCTGAGAAAGAATGCTGCAATCATATTCTTGACACTTCCAAAGTTAGTGAGTCCCTGCTTTCCTCTTGAAAGAATTAACACAATATTCTTGAATCAAAAACTGGATGGCTATTCACTTTTATTCAGCAATTACAGTACTTACTGGCTGAAACACTCAGAGTTAAATACATGTATTTCAAGAAGTATTTATAAAAGATTAAAAAATGGCTGCAGAAAGACACTTGTTACTAAAACACATTAAATAAGCAGCTTCAATTATTTCTGTGAGATAATTACGATAACATTAAAAGAAACTGAAACACTTAATACCAGAGTAATATTCAATTAAGTTATAAAGTAATAAGATATTTTGTTTTCACTCTAACATTGTTTAAGCCCCATAAGAAATATTTTAGACCATAAAGTTTTAAATTCATTTTTCAAACATACACTTAACCATCACATACGTTTTAAAAAATTTGTGTTCCAATATTTAGCTATTTTTAAAGCAAAAAGTCATCATTCATGCTTCCCACTGATAATGTACAGAAAGGATAAATGTCAACTAATGTTTTGTGCATAAAAATATGTGAATGTATCAGCTTCACATTTACTTCTTGTAATTCTTGGTAAGACAATGACATGTTTGCAATCACACACAGCAAAAATAGCACATCAATTAGAAATAACAAAATGTTAGATTTTTTTGACTTTAACTACCATACAACTTTTCCTTTTATGTTGCGTAGGAAGCCCTGTGGAGCGGAAGGATACTGTAATCTTTCTTAAATGAATATAAAACAACAATTCTGGCTCACCTTTCTCCATTTTAGCTGGGGAAAAAAAAAGCCTCTCTTGCTCTGGGGTAAGTCTCTCACCAGAAGAACTGAGGTATATTGAAAATGGAAGTAGACAAAAGACTTACTTTTACTTCTCAAATTCTTTAGAAAAATAATTTCTAGAGTATAAATTAATTTTATTGCAAACAAAATAAATGTCTACCTACATGAAGCAACTGTAAAACCAGCTGGCAGTGCAACCCCAAATCATAGCGGTGCCACATATTCCGGTAGAGCAAGTCAGTTTCTGGACTATATCTCAGAAAGCAACTCTCTCTTTAGAAGACAGGAACCAATAGCAAATGGTTTCCTGGCCGCCTTCAGTTAATGATACCATCTTTGGGTAAATGTTTTCCAGGTGTTATTCAAGTCTTCAACAGAAACATAACAGAACGAGCAGTCATCTTTAAACCCTGCAAGTCAGCTCCTCCGTCTCCTCTTCCTTCAGGCTGCCTCTAGCCCCTCCGGTAACACAAACAAGGTTCCTCGGCTCTAGGCTGGGTCTGTTGCCATGGTGCTACACCTGTAAGGAGCTTAGAGCTGGAAGGCAGCAGGGAAAAGCCACTGCGTGAAGGACTCAGGGAGCACGCTTTGCAAACACTGAAAATGTGGCAAAGCTGACCGTTTCCAAACAGAAAGGAAGGACTGGTGCGACTTTTATTTATTTTCAAAGGCTATAGAACAGAAATTGAGGCAACTCTGGTGTTGGACGAGAATCTCCTTAAAAACTCTACTAGGGATAATTCTTAAAGGCTTTAGTTTGTTTTATGTATGATTCCCTCCCATTAGAAAATATTTCCTGTATTCCACCTTAAAAGCTACCTCTGTTGTTCCTTTCTAGTATTTGTTCTCATTTAATGTGTCTAAGTACTATGTTACCCAAATTTATGGGTCTCTACATATTTTCTTCCTTTGCTGAATATTCGATAAATTATGACATTATTACTAAGCCATCTGCAATTACAGCTCAAAACTCTTCCTAATCACTGATATTTCAATTAGTTCAGTCTCCCATCGTTCAATACGTGTATATATAGACATGTAAATTGATAGCCAAAGTCACTAACATGTTCAACATTGCTACTGAATAAATAAGAAAGCCCTTCCTGTATTGGTAAGACAGTGTCTCTAAGAAGACAGAAGTAATTCCCAGAGAAGCAAGATTACAGTAAACAGGAAGATCAAATAGCCTGGGAATGTCTCAGGGAGGAGGGAGGCATTATCTGTACAAGTATTTTGATATAACAGCATTAGTAACCCCCCATCTCCTCTAAATCATGTTTATCTTCTTCTGTACCATCACATGAACTGATTTTTCTTAGATCTACTAACAACAAGGTTTTAGCAGCCCTGTGGCACCACAGTTTACTCCTCTAATGGAAAGTAAAATGTGGATTTATTGGTAGAAGAATGAGTTTAAAACAACTTTTCCCAGTCTACTCTGACAACGGTCTTCAGCACGAAACTTAATCCTACCTCAAAAGTGGATGTGGTGAGTCCATGGACTACTGTCTAGGCTACCTTCCTGGCTGCTCCCTGCGCCATCAGCTCAAATGTCATGCTAGAGCACTAACTTGAGTAGTTTTTGACTTAACTGGGAAACTGCTTCCCAGAGGGCAATTTTACTTCTATCAAAGGACTATGTTCTTTGTATTTCTGTTTAAGATCATCAGACAATCTTGATTTCTATGTAAACTCCAGCAAGGAAAGAGTTAAACACTTAACTACTTTGCTGACCAAGAATCTAATTGCTTTACCTGCTGCTTCTGACCTATTTGAGAGATAAACTACAAGGCAAGAGAAGCTCTTTATTACTCATTACAGCCAATGAGTATTTCATTGCTTCAGCCCTTATCCTTATGTGAAATCAGTCTAAAAAGACAAAAGTGAAGGGATGGGGAGCCAGTCCACACGACAGCAGAGAGACTGGTAGGGCAGAAAAAGAAAAGAGTAAAAGAACTTTGATTAGCACTATCTCAAGTAAAACACAGCTGCATTTTCTCAGCTTGCCCACCCTCAATTTTTTGTTTTAAGTCACATTTTCCCCACAGCTCTAATGGTGCTTGGATGTGCTAGCTCAACCTGCCATGTGTTTAAAGATTCAAATTCAGGAACTGGGAAACTTTTAATTGAAATGCTTATTGCCAAACACAATCTTAGACTCCGATGCAGGTGAGTTTCTGCTTGGGTTGGCAGTTATTATTCCAGACAGTCTCCCTGAATTTTTGAAGAGACAGCTTGGCTAACGGCTGGGTGCAGTGATGCACTTATGTCTTAGCCAGTATTCGTTCCTAAGGCACTCACTGTTTGAAAATTTCCTGGGTAGGAATTAGAAACAATTAATATCCTAATACTCTACCAATAAATATATATAATATCTGGTGAGGTCTTTAAAAAAAAAAATTTCACTTTGGGGAAAATGTAGTTTTCCCTTTTCCTGAAAAAATTTTTTTGTTTCCCAGTGAAGTATTCTGTGATAATATTCAAGTGATTTTTTCTGGTTGAAAACACATCATGTCTGTATAATAATTTTGAAGGTTTCCTTCCTTCAATTAAAACAAATTAAATTAGGATCCTTAAGGATACTAACAGCTCTTGCTGTACTGGTTTACTTGGTGCAGGGGAGGCCAGTCCCTAGAACCCAGGGTACCCATTGGTTTTATGCTAGCTAAAAAGCACATACCACATATAGAATTACTTAAGGAAGCACAGTACATACTGCAGATCTTCCTTCTCCCTGCTTTTAGCTCCAGACTGCCCAGCTATACGCCCAGCTGCTAAGGACAAATAAGGATAGTTATCAGCCCAAGATGTCCTTTCCAGTGAACAAACTCTGGAAGGAAATTCATTACCATAGAAAAAAGATGGTATTTTCACCTATTTTGGTACTCATACTTCTACACATGTGACTATGGACACAGAAAAGAAACTATAAATATTAGGACATGTTGGGCCGGGGATTTGGCTCAGTGGTTCCGGCATCTATCTTGCAAGCACAGGGCCCTGGATTTGATCCCCAGAAACCACATACAATACTAGGTGTTGACTAGGTGGGAGACTCATGCCCAGCAGCAATCAGTACCACATACCACAGTGCCGGGCGTGGTGGCTCATGCCTGTCATCCCAGCACTCGGGAGGCAGAGGCAGGAGGATTACTGTGATGTGAGTTTGAGGCTGAGCTCAGGGCCAGCCTGAACTACAAAGCCAGACCCTGTCTCAAAAAAAAAAAAAAAAAAAAAAATTAGGACATGTTTTTGGAGGTAGAAAATTCAACTTGCCTCAATATAATAGGCATAATGGAACAAACAATCTCTTCACAAAAACTGTACCATGTTACTATATACTTTTTTGTCCTTAAGTTACAAATGGAGTAAAATCTACTAGTACCTATTTAACAGATTACACATACTATGTTGAATTGATAACAATGAAACTCCATTCATAATCCAACTCTACTAACATACATGGAAATACGAATGAATTTTTTCTCTTCCATCAAATTTTGTTGCTATATTTTTAGTCTCATTATTACTTTAAAATTGAGGGTTAGAGTGAAATAAAAATAGGAGAGGAAGGAACTGATGAAGTTTCATCACATTTACTTTATTTTTTAAAAAATTGACTTTATTGGTACATTTTATATATACATTATGATCACATTGAACATTGAGAGTTTGTATCAGTACATGATATTTCTAGATTCTCATTTTTCCCATTCCCCTGCCCTCTCTACATGTACTTTTTTAAAAATCACATTTACTTTCTTAATCATTATCAAACTCATGACTGTTTGTCTCCCATGAATTCTCCGGCTGAACAGATGAATATAGCTATGAATCCTTCTAACAATCTACCCAATATTACGTGGTATCCATTAAGTGTAGGTGCTATACTAGAGCTGGGTGCATGGAATACAATAGTGAAGAAGAAAAGCATGGTCCTTGTTCTCACACACAACTATAGAAAACAGTTGACATTCTATTATAATAGGATGTGAATAGACTTAGGAAAAACATGCAAAAGAGACTCGTTAAACTTTTAGTAGGGTATTTTATATTGGGGTCCAGAAAAGATTTCTTGGAGGAAAAAGCAGTGTGAAGTTGTGACCTCTGAGAGGGGTAGGTTTCATGATATGTGGATATCATGCCAAGAGACCTAGAGGAATGCAAGTATGTGAGAAGACCTGTAGTGAGTGTACGAAAGATTAGGGTGTTGCAACACTGGAAGAAATCCAGCAGTGTGGCACTGGTGTAGTGTGGATATGGTGGCGGGAAGATAGCTAGGAGAAAAGAAGTTGGTGAATAATGAGGCCTGACAGAGATCATGATAGAACCTGTACTTATGTGTGGCATTTTCAGTTTGATCACCAGAACAATGAGTAGAAAAGAGTTAGGCTTTAGGCAGTAGAAGAGGAATGATATGATCAGTTTTGTGTCCTACAAAGACCACTTTAGCTAAATGGTGCAGAAAGGCACTTTGGGAAGGTGAGGCAGGAGGTTCACAAGTTTGAGCTAAGCCTGGGCAACTTATGTAGACACTGCCCCAAAATTTTAAAGAAGGGGTGATGGTATTGGGAAAGGAGGTCTTTGCTCAGGGCAAAGACTCTCTATTCAATCCTTACCAACATGGGTGGTGGTGGTGGTGGTGGTGGGGTGTGTGTGTGTGTGTGTGTGTGTGTCTGTGTGAGAAGTGGATGGGGGGACAAATAATAAAGTGATAATTTTTCTTGGCAAGAAAATTCCAAGACTTTAGAAGGACATACGATGAACAAATATAAAGGTACCACCTCCACCCTCCTACAGAAAATGCCATTAAGAATTTTTGTGACCTTTCCTAGAAACATTTTTATACAGAAAGCTATAGATATATAAAAATATATAATTACATGCATTATAGAAATATATGTGCAAATATGTATTATATATACTTGTATTTATTGTGAGTTGGGTTCTATCACACTTTTTTAAAAAAGCATAGTTTTCAGCTTTGGTTTTGCAACTGAATGTGGACAAGGCTCACCAAGAAATTGACCTAAATATAGTTTTAGCCAACACAGAGGATATTTCAGAGCAGTGAATATTCAAATCTAGTTGGTAGAAAAAAAAGAGCATATTTTTAACACAGTATTAATTTACATAGACTTACAGCAGTTTAGTCCCTGATAACATTTAGATTTTTCATTTTTCCTTTTACTAAGATTTAAAGATATGTCTTTTTGTACATATGTCTTTATGCACACATGCATGTATTCATGGTTTAAATTTCCAGATGTGAATTCCTATATCAAAGGCACACATATTAAAAGCATTGATATTTGTACTCACCATAAAGTATGGTATGAATTTAAACTTCTACAAACAGTGCATATTTTTACATGCTATCATTAAAATGAAATATTGCTTGAATTTCAAAATTCTTTGCTAGAATTATTGGCAAAAAATATAATTTTATTATTGCATTAGTTTGCATTTCTGTATTATGAATGTAAGGATATTTGTATATGTCTTTTGGCAATCTTGGTTTATTTTCACAGAATTGTGAACTGCTATTTTATGTTTTTAACATTTTTCTAAATGTTGAAATTAACTGATATGTAAATGCTTTTCTATATTACATGAACTAGTCTTTTTGTCATATCTACAATTATTTACTGCTATTTTATTACTAGAGGTTTTTCATTTCAAGAGATCTAGCTACATTTTCTTTCAGTGTTCTTGTTGTAATCTGTAATCCAACACTCTGGATGTCTTTGGATGGGAGGGAGCAATGAAAGGTATATGGTAGAGTCTCAGGTTTATATATTTCCAAACTATGGAAATATTATGATCACAAATTGACTCATTACTACTATAGAGTGCTCTATTCTTATTAAGATTTGTGGTGAGGTGTGTGCGTGTGTTTGATGTTTTTGTTTTTTCCTTGATAATTTTGTCAGCAAATTAGGATTCCTATCAACAGACGGAACAAGAATTACAAAGGAAAAAGTATTCAAAGCCCTATATATTGACATCAGTGAAAACTTCTATGTGATATGGAGCAATAATTTAGTTATGAACCTTAATGATCTTATTTGTAATTTCTCACATCATTTCCTATGTCTTACATAGTATGAAAATCAAATGGAATATTGCACACTGAATAAATAAGCATATGCTCTCCCTGAGTTACATGTCAACCAAGAAAGCTATTTTAAAAAATATATTCTTTATGGGGCCGGGGATTTAGCTCAATGGTTCCGGAGCCTGTCTTGCAAGTGCAAGGGCCTGGGGTTCAATCCCCGGTAACCACGTACCATACTGGGTGTGGAGACTCACACCCAGCAACAATCAGTACCACATACCACAGTGCTGGGCATGGTGGCTCACATCTGTAATCCCAGCACTCAGGAGGCAGAGGCAGGAGGATTACTGTGATGTGAGTTTGAGGCTGAGCTCAGGGCCAGCCTGAACTACAAAAAGAGAGACCCTTTTAAATATATTCTTTATGAAAGAATACGAAGACAAAGGAATAAGTATATGGAAATATTTTTCTTTTAGAACATTTTAATAAATTTAAGGTTCTATCATGATATAATTAGGAGATTCAATTAACTTCAGGACATAAAACTACAAGATCCTTAATTGGCCCACAGCAGTAAACTCGGTAAGGAAAACTCAATCTATAGCTAGATTGTATTGATTAATTAATGACCTTGAGTTCAATAACTTCTGAGAAGTTGTCATTATAATCAAGTATACTGCATCGAGAAAGGTTGGTCTTTACTATTATTATTATTTCTTGAGCTAGTGAGGATCAAACTCGGGCTCTTGTGCTTGCAAGGCATGCATGGTACCACTGAGCTAAATCTCCAGCCCTTGGTCTTTATTATCTAGACATCAGTTTTGATTCTTGTTTTCTATTTCAGCTAACAAACACTTACTGAGCACCTTAGGAGGACAGACATTTTGTGAAGACACGGGGATATAAAGATTATGTCCTTGAGGAGCTTTCAATTTGATGCAGTAATCAAAAATATAAAAAGGTCAAATTCAACAGAAAACAGTTAGTATGATAATAAGGAACATACAAGTGACTCCAAGTGGGCAGTGGGATAGGAACTGAATTTAGGACAACATTTTTAAAGAACACAGAAAAGTCAAGGAGGTGCGTATGGCTCCTAACTTAGGTATTGTTACATCAGCATGAATTAGAAGCATGAAGGGGCAGGGTGTAGGACTAGGAAAAGCTATCTGGGATGGAGAAGCAGCAAAATCAAAAGCTAAGAAATGTGAAACAGTAGGATAAGTACTGTTAATAAAAAGCTTGGTAGCACTGGTAGAAAATAACAGAATTGCAAAGGGTTAGGCTGTATTGTTGCATTTTGTATATTCTGCTAATGATTGTAGATATATAAAAATGCTATATACATGTGCTATTACAAATTGATATTTCAATTGAGACACCTAAATAAAACACGATGTATGCCAAAATGAAGTATGAGCCAAAGAGTAGCATTTAAAAAAATATTTTGGAACTAGTTCCAGTACCCTGAACCTTCCAATTACATAAGACTATAAAAGTGGCTGTAGAGAGTAGTGAAACAATTTTGGGAGAGATAAGACTGTAGACTTCTGTGAGGCTCAGGTTTTTTATTCCTGACAATGGATTAGTAAGGGCAGAAGGCACACAGAGGGCGGAGTTTGAGTCCATCTGGGAAGATCAGCGATGAAAAATGAGCAAGTGTTGGTAGTAGAGTGCGTGGATGCTCTGGGATCAGCCTGTGCTTCAAAAGGGTGCTAAAGGAAAGGGTGACAGATCTTTATTGTGGACCAGAGAAGAGGGGGAAGTGAAGAGACTCAAACAACAAGAACTTCTTCCTAGAAAGGAGCTGAACGTCAGCACCTTGAATATAAGTGAATCTGCCAAAATCAATAAAAGCAGAAGTCAAAGGCTCCTCTGGAATAAGAACTCTCAAGGGTTTCCCATATGGGAGAAGGTAGCTTTCAACACCTGCCAGACTCAGAAAGCATAAAAGAGGTAAGATAGCACTTGAACTTCCTTATCTATGAAGGACTGTTTTTATGAAAGGTGTTTGGAGATGAGAAAATTCTACAGACATATGCTTACCTTTACTTCAAGTTTTGGTAAATATACATAGTCCTTCCAAATATGGATGGCAACTGGACAGACACTTGGAAGTCTGGAATGCCTGACAGTATGGTCTGACCACTGTCTCTCACCATTTTCTAGTTTTAAGTGTATATGAACAAAAAAGGCAAAACTATCATAGAGTCTTAGGTACCAAAAGCCTTCCACAGACATGGTTTGAATGTAAAAATACTGTCAATATTGATTCCAGGAAGCAGTTTTACTGGCATTTATCTGATTAGATGTCTGTGAAATAATAACTTTACCGCATGCTATTGATTTTGTCTCTAAAATGTTCCTTCCATCTTATCTTTCCCTTTCTAACTCCACTGTCATTAACCTCCTTCCAGTCTTATTGTATCTTACAATAGCTTTATGCTAACTGGTCCCCCAGAGCCTCTGCAAATGAAGTGATCTAAAATTCCATATTCCATGTTGCTGGGTTATGCCATCCACAGCACAGTTCTGATTATGTCATTTTCTTGCTCATACATGTTTAAAAACACCCCACTGTTTATAAGCTAAAATCTAAATTTCTTAGTCTGACATTCAAGAACTCCCCTGAGTTAGGAGTTGAATATTGAATATTGAGTTGGGAATGATTTCACTCTGAATTTGAAAGATAGTTTTAAAATGATTTCTAGTTTTTATATTTCACTAGGAATTCTAATGCCATCCTGTAACTCATCTTTTACACAAATACATATAATTCTTTGATCTAAGCTATTTTCTTCTTTTTAGAAACTTTACAAAAAATTTTTAAACTCAACGATCTGATATTTTGTGATGATATAAGTTAATGTGTGATATTTTTCCCCCAAAATTCATTATTGTTTGAATTTGGTGGCCTTTCCAATCTGGACATTTATGCTTTTTATTTATTTTTTAATTATTTTTTTATTTAAAAAAATTTTTTTTTGGTTTTTTGAGACAGGGTCTCGCTTTGTGGTTTAGGCTGGCCCTGAGTTCAGCTCCAAACTCACATCACAGTAATCCTCCTGCCTCTGCCTCCCGAGTGCTGGGATTACAGGCGTGAGCCACCATGCCCGGCACTGTGGTATGTGGTACTGGTTGCTGCTGGGCGTGAGTCTCCACGCCCAGTATGGTACGTGGTTACCGGGGAATCAAACCCGGGCCCTTGCGCTTGCAAGACAGGCGCCGGAACCACTGAGCTAACTCCCCGGCCCCCGTTTATGCTTTTTAATGTGGGAAGATTTTCTTATATTACTTTGGTAACAATTTCCTCTCCAAAATTTGTCTTTGTTTTCCTTTCCTAGAATCCTATAAGTTGATTTTTTTACTTTCTATTCCACTTTCTGGCACAGTGACTTGACTTCAGTTTTCATATTAATTCACAGACTCTCTTTTTCACTGATTTTCTTGTATTTATATCATCTTATTGTTTTACAGATGCATAAACTTATCTCTTGAGAATATTCTCTTACTTAAAAGTTGTTTTTGGCTCAGTGCATTACTGTTTCTTCTAGTTCTGTTTCTCTCTTTTTTTATGTGTTTGGTCTCTGTTTTTCATTTCAGAGACTTTTCTCAGTATCTGTAAAAACTTTTGCTATCTATTTATATTTAAGTGTAAAGTCCGAAAAATGACAATGGAAGCTTTGTGTGCTGCAAGGAGGCTAATAGAACAGTGAGCTGCCTAACAAAAGCTTCTTGGCCAGTAATTTTATTCTTTTCATTATTAATGAGATATAAATCACAAAATCTACCCATTTAAAGGACACATTTTCAGTATATTCAGAATTGTGCTGTTATCACCTCCATCTAAGCTTAAAATATTTTTACAATTTTTAAAAGGAATCAAAACCTGTTAGAAGTCACTCTTCTTCACTTTTCTCTATGCCATGTCCTCAGCTTCTGACAACCATTATCAGTCTCCATAGACTTGTCTATTCTGGAAGTGTCCATATTGCACAAGTGGAATCATACAGTATGTGGTCTTTTGTGATTGGCTGCTGTCGCTTTTTTTCCTTTCAGTGATAGGAATTGAAACTAGGGGCTCCTCTGTGCTACTCAAGTGCTCTACCACTTGACTAGCCTCTGGACATATCTCCAGTTTATGACTAGCTTTACATGTTTTAATGGTGGAAAACATTCATATGTGCTGAGGTAGCAGGTATTAGTACTTTATTCCTTTTGTAGAAAAGCCTAATATTTGTTGTATGTGTAAATCATATTTTGTGTCCTTGTCAGCTGATGGACTTTGGGGTCCTTACCACTTTTACTATTTTGAATAATGTTGTTATGAACATTAAGTTTTTGTGTAGACATGTATTTTTATTTCATTTGGACTTACCAGTGTGGATTTTAACAGGCAGACTCAAATACTATTATATACAATTTTTTTTTTTTTTTTTTTGAGACAGGGTCTCGCTTTGCAGTTCAGGCTGGCCCTGAGCTCAGCTCTGAACTCACAGCAATGGTCCTGCCTCTGCTCATGAGTGCAAGGATTACGGGCATAAACCACCATGCCCAGTGCTGTGGTATGTGATTCTGATTGTTGGTGGGCGTGAATCTCCATGCCCGGCATTGTCGTATGTGGTTACCAAGGATTGAACCTGGGCCCTTGCACTTGTAAGGCAGGCACTGGAACCACTGTGCTAAATCCCTGGCCCAAGATATACAAATTTTTTGATCTGAGGCGGTTAAGTTTCTTCAAATTGCTATGTGAAGAGTGTAAGCTTTCTATAGGTGGACAGGTTGAACCTCCCCAGCATTCAGGAGGATGGCAGCTACAACAACTTCCAACTACAGCAGATATTAAAACACCTTCCAAATAACTATCTCACCTTGCTTAAAATCAGATTCCTAGGCAGGTGTGGTGATACATTCTATAGCCCCAACTATTTTGGACCTGAGGAAGGGGAATCCTAAATTCAGGATCAGGTAGGCAATTTAATAGGAGTGTTTCAATATAAAACAGAAGGGACTAAGGATGTAGCTCAGTGGTAAAGTGCTTCCTCACACACCTAAGTCCCTGGGTTTAATTCGTAGTATCAAGGGGAAAAAAAAACCCCCAAAGTTAGATTTCTCTATCACCGGGAGTAATAATGTACCCAAGTATAAAATTTCCAAGCAGAAGGTAATCATGAGATTTAAGTAAAAGTCACTGGTTATAGTTCTAGGAAATCTTTTTTAAAGGAAGATAACTGAGATGGGAGGCAGGCATTCTTTAATAGGCTCCTCTTTCCTGGTATCTCAGAAATGCAGATGATAGCTGGAGTTCCAGGAGCTAGTCGGTGTCCATTAACAGATTTCTGAAAATCTGAAAGATGGTAGACCTGGACTGGGTCTACCCAACTTGACTTCTGACTTTGTTATTTTTTTTTCTTCTTTTTCTATTGTGTTTTGTTTTTTTCAGGACCCCAACTTGAGGCAAACTTCCTATTTCAGACTCCTGAGTGCTGGGATCATAGGTATCCACTACTTTCCTCTCACGAGAAAACTAGACTTTTTTTGCATGAGCAAAAATAATTCTAACTTGTTTTGGTCATTATTATTTAAGGTATTAAATACTAGCTAATCTAAATCCTAAGTGATAAGATTTCTTTTCAAAATTTCCTTCTGCAGGAAATTGTATCTGATCATCATTTAATTTCTATCATTCAGATTTCTGGTGATTTTATTTCTATTTCCCCTCATTTTCCTTCCTTGTGTTTCTGGAGAATGAACTCAGGGTCTTGCTACTGAATTATACCTGCAGACTTTCTTTTATTTTAAGGAAGGGTCTCACTAGGTTGCTAAACTGCCCATCTGGGACTGGAACTTGGATCCTCCTGCCTCAGCCTCCCAGAGTGCTGAGATTATAGGTGAGTGACACCATATTCAGCTCACATTTCTACTTGTACTATGTAATTTTTAAGACCATTCCAAATCAGATCTTTCTTTACCTAACAACTTAAGAATTGGAACTTTACCTTTCCTTCCCTGTACCTTAACATATTATAAACTGTTCAAGATTTCTTTTTATTTGTTTTTTTGAGACAAGGTCTCCCTTTGTAGTTGGCCCTGAGCTCAGCCTTGAACTCACACAATCCTCCTGCCTCTGCCTCCCAAGTTCTGGGATTACAGGCATGAGCCACCATGCCTAACATTGTGGAATGTGGTACTGATTGCTGGTGGGCGTGAGACTCTACACCCAGCATTGTTGTATGTGGTTACCTGAGATGGAACCCGGGCCCTTGCACTGGCAAGGCAGGCGCCAGAACCACTGAACTACATCCCTGGCCTCAAGACGTCTTTTTAACCTCCATAATTTCCTACTCTTTGGGTTTTCTATTTCCATGTCAAAGGAAACTATCTCCTTGTATTCATTTCTGTGTTAAAAACATACCTCTTGGGTTGGGGATTTAGCTCACTGGTTCCGGGGCCTGTCTTGCAAGTGCAAGGGCCCGGGTTGATCCCCTGTAACCATATACAATACTGGGTGTGGAGACTCACGCCCAGCAGCAATCAGTACCACATACCACAGTGCTGGGCGTGGTGGCTCACGCCTGTAATCCCAGTACTTGGGAGGCAGAGGCAGGAGGATTGCTGTGATGTGAGTTGGAGGCTGAGTTCCTAAGTTACTGCCTTCTAGGGTCCTTCTCGAGCCACCCAACAGGAACTATTCCTTCCTTATTCACCACTATCGATTGCTTCTGCCCACTGACCTCTTTTACTGGACTCCTTGAGTTAGAGGCTGTATCTTTGGCTCTCTATATCCAACAAGGGGATGTGGCCTATGACAACTAGATTATATGTAACTGTCACACATGAGATATGTCATGTGCAAAAGAAGTTTGGTTTTAAAAATATTATTTGGAAAACTTTCCTTCTTTCCACTATTAGCACATCTATTAAGAAGAGTGGTATAGACTTACATGTATTATTTTTCATCCAAGGAAATTCTAAGCTTAAGGATCATTATAAACTGAAAAAAGAAGTATTGGAGGTAAGACTTAGGAGTGTCTCAGAGACGGAAGATACTGACGACCCTGACCCTGTGTAGGGACAGACTACTGCCTGTGTTTGTCTCTGAATTTTTAACAAAAAGTTTTAAATGTAAAAATGTTTAAAAATTAAAATTGAAAAAAACTTACAAAATAAAGATATATGAAATATATTTTTGTATAATTGTATTTTAGGATACTACAATATTAAAAAGTTAAACAATTTTAAATTTTATAAAGTTACAGTAAACTAACATTAATTACTGAAGAAAGGAAATAATTTTTTGTGAATGTAGTGTAGCCTAACTGCCAAGTGTTTATAAATTCCAGAGCAATGCATGGTAACAATGTAGACCTTCACATGCAACTGCCACTCAAAGCAACTTTTAGTCCTATAATCTCCACTCAGCTTGGGCTCCCTATAGAGGTATATAACTTAAAAAAATCTTTTGTATTTTATTTTCGTTGTACCTTTCCTGTGCCTAGGTAAGTTTAGAAATGCAATACTGTTGTGGGAGGTTTGTAGTCTAGAAGCAACAGGCTCTGCCAGATGGCCCAGGTGTGTAGGAGGCTCCGCCATCTAGGTTTGTGTAAGAACTTATGATGGTCACCCAGTGATGAGCTGTCTAGTGATGCAGTTCTCAAAATGTGAGATTTTATCAGACCTCAGCCCCAGCCCGCAAACCAAGAACATACATGGCTGCTTGGATAAGTTAAAAACTGAAATGGCAGTCTTACTAGATTTAACTAGCAGGATTTAAGAATAGAAATGTTTTGCTACTTAGATTTAGACACTTCCATTTAAGAAGAAATGGCCTGACTTTAACAAGAAAACCCCCGAAGTTCCTGGAAAATCTTTCATTGTATCTGTAAGGGTACTAATGCAGAGAGTTCACTTGAGTAACATCTTGTTACATCAGCTCTATTCATCTTAGCTTCAGAGACCTGAAGTGCTTTTTTTTTAAAGAAACATCATGATGTGTTCAAACTTCACTGTGTACATCCTAATTGTAAAAGAATGTTTTTAAAATAATTTCTATAGAGGAAACTCTTGTAATCTAAATGGATATAAAAACAAAAGAGCTGTCTAATATTTGAGATTTAGCAGTACCTTTTAATTGTGCTGTATCTGAGATAATTGCTGCTGATTGAAGCATAACAGCATAGAGGTCACATGTAATATATATAGGTCACTGGAAAGGCTAAAAATGTACTAACTGCATAACAGCAATCTAAGAGATTCTAGAAGAATAAAACCTTTTGGTAATTCAATCTAACAGTTCTAACACGCTACTAAAAACAAAATGGAATGGGTGAGAGCACTTTAAGACCATCAAAGCAGTATTTAGTACAGGGCTAAAAAATAAAGAATACTTATATTAAAGAAAAACTTCTTACCTCCAAAGTTTCTACATAATGCTGCAGACTTTAAGAAACTAGTTACTGAACTGGGAGGTTGATACAGAAAATCCTTGACCTTAAGAGTCAATAATTTGAAATAAATTGTCAATCTATTTTACTTATTTATAAAATGGTTTGAATTTATGAAATGATGAAAAATGTAGAATTATAGGAAATGAAGAAAAAGAAGGATTATAGCTTTCTTTGTTATCTCAAAACAAAGAGATTTAAAAAATGAAAATGAAGATACACTAGAACCTACTGGATACAGGAAATATTAGAGGAAGCTGCTAGCAATAATTGTCCACATCAAGTAAGTAGAATTATCTGAACTGAACAACCTATTACTGCATCTCAAGGAACTAGAAAAACAAAATCCATACTCAGACTGAGTGTGAGGTTGCACACCTGTAATCCCAGCACTTGGGAGGCTGAAGGACAAAAGGATGACTACAAGTTCAAGGCCGGCCTAAACTACAAAGTGAGTTCACTGCCAGCCTGAACTATATAGCGTAAATCTGTCTCTAGCAACAACAGGCGCAACTCAAAATTAGTAGGGAAAAAATAATTGGAGTAGAAAAAAATGAAATGGAGACTGAAAATAACCCCAAAAGATTAATGACAAGAAAAACTGGCTCTTTGAAAAGAGAAACAGAATAGACCTTAATTTAGACAAAGAATAGAGAAGGCTAATAAATTTAGAGATAAGAAAGGAAACAGATCACTAGGAATTCTTATGAACAACCATGTGCCAGCCACAGTCTAGAAGAAACAAATGAATTTACAGACACATATATGTTAGCAACACTGAAATGGCCCATAACAAGTACACAATAAGATGGAATAAAAACATATAAAACCTCTCACCAAAGGAAAGTTTTTCAGAGGGCTTCATTGATAAATCATGTTAAACATTCAAAGAAGAGTATTAACTTTGCTTGTTATTCTAAAATACAGAAGAGGAGAAATTTTTCCAAACCCATTCTGTGAGACCAGCATTGCCCTGATACCAAAACCAGACCTCCTCTCTCTGTCTCCATCTGCACCGTCCCACCCCTTAACTCACAGAGTGTTTGTTATCTCACTCTGTGAGAGGGACTATGGTCAATATTCTTGATGAACACAGATGCAAAGATCTTCAAAAACATACTAGCAAACCAAATCCAACAGTGCATTTAAAAGATTACTTACCACGAATAAGTGAGATTCATCCCAAGGATCCAAGGTTTGTTCAGTACTGTGTACATACAAATCAGTCACCATGATACAACACAGCAGTGAATGAAGGACAAAAACCATATGGTCATTTCAATAGATTGAAAAAAAGCATCTGATAAGATTCAACATCTTTTTGTGATACAAAAGCAGAATTTATGAATAGAAGAAAGGTATGGTCACATGATGAAAGCCATTTATACGTCAATAGTTAACACTCTAGTGAATAAGGAAAAGGTGAAAGCATTCCATGTAAGATCTGGAACAATATAAATATGCCCAAATTTCCAAATTTTATTCAACATCTTAAAGTTTTAGCCAAAAGACAGACAAAAGAAAGAAATAAAGGACATTCAAATTGGAAAAGAGAAAGTCAGACTGTGACGTGATATTATATACAAGAACTTCCCCAAACCTACCAAAAAACTATTAGAATGAATTCATTAAAGTTACAAGACATAAATCAATGTACAAAAATCAGTAGCATTCATATATGCCAATAGTAAATGATCTGAAATGCAAATAAAGCAATCCCATTTGCAACAGCTACACATAAAATAAAACATCTAAGATTAAATTTAACCAGAGGTAGGAGCTGGGGATTTAGCTCAAGTGGTACTGTGCCTACTTTGGAAGCACAAGGGCTCAAGTTTGATCCTTGGTACCAAAACAAACAAACAAACAAAAAAACCCCAAAAAAACAACCAACAAATTTAACCAGAGGTGAAAGATGTCTACCATTTTGATGAAGAAATGGAAGACACACACAAAACAGAGGAAACACATCCTATTCATGAATTGGAAGAAACACTGTTGACATGTCTATATTATCCAAGTAGTCCACAAATCCAATACAGAGCTAGAAAAAAAATTTATAAGGTTTACATGCACTTACACATACACACAGCCAAAGCCTTCTTGAGCAAAAATGTAGAAAACAGAAAGCATTATACTACCAGACCTCAAGACATACTACCATAGTTGCCAAGCCATAGTTACCAGACGGCATGATATTGGCATAAAACAGACACACAGATAAATGGAATGAAGCAGACAGCCAACAAATCTTTGACAAAAGTGCAAATAACACACACTGGAGAAAGGACAGTCTTTTCAATAAACAGTGCTGCGAAAATTGGATATCCACGTACAGAAAAATAAAACTAAATCTCTCTCACAAGTTACAAAAATTAAACCAAATGGATTAAAGATACAACTGTAAGATTTAAAACTTTGAAACTGCTAGAAGAAAATGTAGAGAAAATAATTCAGGAATGTTTGAATGGGCCAAAGATTTCTGGAAAAGACTTCCAAAGCAGAGGAGAAACAGGCAAAAACAGACAAAAATTAAATTATATCAAACTAAGAAGCCCCAAAACAGCAAGGGAAATAATCAACAGTGAACGGAAACCATAAAAATGGGAAAAAATATTTACAAACTCTAAGTCTGACAAGGGGTTGATATCCAGAATACATAACAAAAACAAAAACCTAATTAAAATGGGCAATCAATCTAAATAGACATTTTTCAAAAGAAAACATAGAAATAGCCAGAAGGTATCTGAAAAAATGTTTTAATAGTATTGATAATCGAGGAAATGCAAATAAATCAAAAGGACAATGAGATAGTGCTTTACTCAAGGTAGAATGCTATTATCAAAAAGACTATAATTAAGTGTTGTTGAAGATATGAAAAATGGGAACGATTCATACTGTAGGTGGGAATGTAAATTAACATAATCATCATGGGAAGCCATACAGAAATCCCTCAGAAAATGAAAACTAGAATTATCATGTGATCTAGCAACCCCACTCCTGGATATATATTGAAGGAATATGAGGTCAGCACATTTAAGGGTGATCTGCACTCGCATGTTCATCACAACAATACCCACAACAGCCAACAACACAGACACAAGTGCCTGCCACAGATGAACAGGTAAAGAAAATATGACTTACATACACAACAAAGTACTATTTAGCCATTAAACATGAATAAAATCTTGTTATTTGTAACAACATGGGTGAACTAGGCATCATTATATTAGTGAAATAAGCCAGATATGGAAATACAAGTATTGCACCATCTCACTAATATGTGGAGTCTTAAAAAGGTTGATTTCAGAGAAGCTGAGACTACAATGGTGGTTATCAGAGGCAGAAAAGATTAGAGTGTAGGATACGGATAGGAAATGTTGATCAACAGGTAATGAGTTACAGTTAGGTAAGTACAAAATTTGTGTGCTACTGTACCATAGCATGACTATTGATAACAATATACTGTACATTTCAAAAAGCTAGAAGCAAACATCTTGAAAGTATTACCATAAACAATGTTTGAGGAGATAAACATGTTTAATCTGATCTAAATATTATTTACTATGTGTGTATATATATATATATTCCATTTACTATATATATTATTATTAGCTCTCTCTATATAGATATGTATTCAGAACATCACAATACCCCTTAATGAGAAATTATTTATGGATCAATTAAAATAAATTAATTAAAAAGTTAAAAATGGGAAAAACTGTAAAGATATATGAGATAATAAGACAAACTGCAAATTGAATACGAATTGTAAATTTTAATGGAGACTCTTAATAAGGGTGGAGAGATGAGAAGAGCTGAAAAAGCAGTCATCTCTCATCAACTCACTTGGAGACCAATTCCTTTGGCAATGAACGCAAACAGTAATTTTTGCCTGCCAAATATATTTTTTATTTCTACTTGTTAAGAAGGTAATTAAAAAGAATGACTTTCATTGAAAAACAAAACAAAAAAACCTCCTAGACTCCAAACTCCAAGTAACAGCATCAAATATGGGACATACTTGAGTTCTTTCTATTACTTATTACATATGTGATCTGAACAAGTTTCTCAATCTCTTTGTGTCTCGGTTCCTCATGTGTAAAATTAGAACAATATCATCTTTGGTTGTATTACATGAGATTTAAGACGCCTGACACATAGCCAGCATCCATTAAATTCTGGTGATGGTGATGATATAACACTATTCCTAAAATTCTGAGTATTATGGAGACATGAGTTATTAAAAATGTATCAGCACTAATTCAATGATTTCAGAAGGATGTCATTGTTAGTAAGCTGTACACTTGTGGATTGCTCAAGTGAGTCCTATTTATTGAAATTAACGTTTTCTTTTCAGTACATGTCTTCTAGATATGATAGTGAATCAGTTAAGACTATTAGTACAAACTGTATGTACAGGACAGCACACTGAAGATTATGCACCCAACTTATCCAAGTTCAAATATTCTCTTTGTTATTCATTAACTATACGATCTGGGGCAAGATTACTTAACCCTTCTATGCCTCAGATTCTGCATCTAAGACATAGAAATGATAATAGCATTTAGCCTGCAAGATTCTTGAGAAGGTCTTGCTTTGTAGTTCAGGCTGGCCCTGAAGTCACTATGTAGCCGAAGTTAGTCTCAAACTCCCAGAAATCCTCTTGCTTCTGCCTCCCAAGTTTCGAGGTTATAAGCATGAGTTATCATGCCCAGCAACTGATTTTTAAAGTAATAAGTAATGTTCACGTATCCACAAACTCTGCAGTATTAATAATAATATTCTTAAACTGGTTGGACAGCTTGTCTCAGTATATAAAGACAAAGTAAATTTTTGTTTATTTTAAATTTTTTGGTTAATTTTTTGAGACGGGGTCTTACTATGTAGCTTAGGCTGCCCTAAAATTTGTGTGATCCTATCTCAACCTCTCAAATGCTAGGATCAAAGGTGTGTGCCACCGCACCTGGTGAGCAAAGTGAATTTGGTATTAAAACTTTTTAGTTGTTATAGATAAAAAGTTAGAGAAAGCTAAAATGCCTTATCAAACTCCACTCGAATCTGATTTTCTCTGTGGTAAGTAAGTTCACTTCCTACCTTTCATCTGTATTACGAAGGGATGGAAGCCGAAAACTTGTGTTTCTGTCAAGCTTTGACTGGCTTTTGGTCCTCTTGATGGAGCCTTTTAGGCGCTTGCTGAAGAATCCCTAGAAAGAAAATGCAGAAGGTAAAGGGAGAGAGAACCAGCAGGGGACCTTTTCCTTCTGCACTAAATTTGCAAAAAGCCAGGTGGGAGGTGGGGTAGGGGCCATGGCGACGACGATGACAGGACTTAGGTTTTTGTAATAAAGACAAGAAAAAGAATCCAGCTTTTAAATTTTAAATTTCGTAAGTTGTTGCTTGAAACTACTTGATAGTGTGATGACAGAATTGTTTTCTTCTGTAATAATTAAACTTTTTGGTAGCATAAATTTTTTATGTCAAAGGATTTTATACTAGTTATGGTAAAAAAAATCTTCTAGTTTTACTAATATATTTTTCAGAAGCAACAAACAGAGGCAAATATTGTCCTTTCTATGAATATGGTATCAGCAATTTCAACACAAATGGTAGCCAGTGATTTCCTAGAGGAAATTGTAGATATTGACAGACACTGATAATGAGAACAGAAGAAGCTTTATCATAAGCTCTCCACAGAGTGTACAAAGTAAGACAAGGTAATGTACTGGTGGTCTCTTAGTATGAAGATTAGGTCTGCATGGCTTTGGATACAGCATTTTTAAAGTCAGAATTCAATGTAGATAAAATTTTTTAAAATGAAATATAGATCATCCATGAAATTATTTAAACTTCTAGAATTTAAAGGACCATGTGCTTTATAGTCTTTGGCTCTCTTTGGCCTCCTGCCATTTCCATCAGACTATCTGAAGTTCTTTGAACATATTCCTCATATTGCCACCTGGAAAATTACAGGCACCCAGCAAAATTTACTGAATAAAAGAAATGTGAGAATGAATGATAATGGTTACTACTTTAAAGAACTTCACAATTCAATGTTTGGCAGATGAAAGGACATTTGACAGAAGTAGAAAGAAGGTTGTATTTCAAAGAAAAATGTAGAAATTCAAAGACAATACTTTGACATATGGAAAATTACTCTACTTATCTTGAGATGAATATCATTTTATACAATCTATGTACAATAAATAGTTCCATAAGGAAGAAAAAGAAAACTGGGCGAATATCAGCCTATCAAATTTTTCATATTCCTTTAGCTAATACCAAAGCCCAGTGTTTTGAGGTGAACACAGTATTATGGTAAGCTAGGTTAATTTTAGCTAACAACCCCACAACAATCCTAGTAACACAACACACATTATGTTTTCTTACCAATGGTCAGTACAAACAGTGGGGTTCTGCTTTATGCTGTTCTTATTCAGCTAGGTTAAACCTTAGGTATAGCTAAGGTTAAGTCCATTTCTGTGCTTCCAGAGTTAGAAGTCTCTGTGCATCATTAGGTTAAAGGTCACTTAATGCATGCATAATCATACACTGCATAAAAATGGTTCAGTCCAGAATAAACCACACATA
>PVIR01019068.1:0-32493 GCA_004026965.1 Petromus typicus | reverse complement strand
ATTTTCTCATACCAGAGAAAAGATGCGATATGTACCTATCTGTGCCCTATTTATTTCACTTATGAGGATATCCTCAAGATATGTCCATTTAAGTAGAAATGATTCAAACTTATCATTTTTTATGGCAGAGTAGTACTCCATTCTGTAGAAGAACCACAGCTTTTTTATCCAGTCTCCAGTTGATGGACACTTGGGTTGTTTCCAAGATGTAGCAATCACAAATTGGGCTGCTATAAACATGGGTGCACATATATCACTGTGATATGAGTCTTTTAATTCTTGTGTGTATATACCTAGCAGAGCAATGGCCGGGTCAAATGGGAAATCCAATCCTAGCTTTTTGAGGAATCTCCAAACTGCTAATTATATTTTTGAATATAACATAGTCTTTTCTTAAGCCAGTGCTCTGACTTTATTTTTTTAATATGCTTCAGCAGCTTTCTTACATTGTTTCTTACAGTCTACTCGTTGTATAAAAGCATAGATAGATCTCTCAGTATCAAGAATATTGTTGTGTTCTCTCTATATATAACAGATTACACACCAATCATTGATATCCAAAATATTTTATTATTGATTTTATAAGAGATGATGCCAAAGAAATGAAAGAGTTTAAGCAAGTTTATATATGGAGCTAATAATCATCATGAGTCTGTTTACAAATGATTTTACCTTGATAGAAAAATTAGTGATAATAAATATAAAATACTTCGTGTTTAGCTGTGTGGTGAATATTCTATTATTTTTAGGAGAGGAAAAATTAGTTCACTCATATTTCAATTAATTATTTTTAATACTTTACAAAATAAATTAAAATGACATACTTCATCACATTATAGAACATGATTTATATAACAGGCTAGACTGTAAAAGAAATAAAATATACTTGAATGGCAATTAAATAATTCCAGCTGTTTCAACAAATAAGTTAATTAGAAAACACAATCTATCATTTCATAAATATCTACAAATCAAAGAAATGCTTCCACCTGGTAGAAAAAAATATTTCCTTACCAGCAAAGTCATGCCAAACAAGAAATATATAAACAAGCAGTGGCAGAAAGTGCAGAAATGTACAGCACACAAGGAATTGGTGAGATAGTACAGTGAAACTGAACAAACATCTGTGAACTATAAAAATAATTCTACTGAAAAATTGAAATAGATTTTAAAAATATTTTATAGAACTGCTGCTGAATGTACTGAAAGCTATAGATAAACTTGGAAATCCAGTAGTGAATTCTCATATGAATGTCATTTCTTGAGATATTCTAACAGTAAAATTTCTCAGATCAATTAATTAGGGATTAATTAACTTACTAGACATTACCATCGTGAAAGAATAGTACATTCATATAAAAAATCTGAAAATTACTCCCAAAAAATACAAATGAGAACATGCATACTCAAAGCTAGTTGATTTTATTAATCAAATAAAACCCTTTTCCAGTCTAATACCTATGAAATTGTCAGAAGTGAAATTCAATCAATGACATTACAGTTTTAGTAAAATTTCTTTTGTAATATGTGGAAGAATGTACTGATTGATTTTAGTATTGCTCAGTGACAATTTGTGAATATTGAGTACAAATTTATTATAAAATATTTATAGTTTTAAAACATCATCTATAATATGAATTTGCATTCAAAGTCAAGGGTAATGTAAATTAACATTTGTATTTAACAGATTTAACTGAAACTTTGTAGAAATGATAAAAGACTTATAAAACTTTTTTATATGATATAGATGACATACATAATCAGCTTTTAAGATACAATCCATAGGTTTTAGGATACAAATTCTGAGCATCACTTAATATATGATAAAATAATCACAATGTTAAATGCATTTTCTTGAAGGGTCACTATGTACCAGCAGTGAGAATTTTCTCTTTATTAACAGAAAATATGAAATTTAAAAATTCTTTTCTGAGGTACACAATTACTGTATATTTGAGCTTACCGACATAACAGTTGAAAAGCAAAAAAAAAAAAAAAAAAAAAAAAAAAAAAAAAAAAAAAAAAAAAAAAAAAAAAAAAAAAAAAAAAGGAAAGAAAGAAAAAGAAAAAGAAAAATACTATTACTCATAAAGCAATATAACAATCTCTGACTTATATATGTCAACTTAAAAACTGTCATGAAATGATAGTGTAGATTTCATGTAAGAAGAGGAGAAAAAGGAAATAATTTCAGTAGGATTAATACTGAGTAATTTCCAGAATGTAATTCCCACAAATGAATAATCTGCATTTCTCTTTTAAGAAATCATATGCAATGTATTTTCTTTTTGATGAAGAAATATATATAGCTTACATTTTTACAGTGTACTCAGTTATTTTTTCTGTTTTTCTAAGGTGACTGTAGTTCCCTGCCCTTTCCTGCTCCTTCTATAGCTCCTACATAAAGAGGAAAAACCTGGAATTGGAAGGAAGTCAGTTCTTTTCATGGCCCTTTCTTACTACAGCATTGCTGCTTTCCAAAACTCGGTATCTTATTAAAGACTAGGAATTAGCAAAGTGAAAAGGTGATCATATCACCAGCAGTCCTTCCAGGGGTTATCCATAGTGCGAATGAAGCAAATAAAAAGACACTGGGGACTCGAAAGCAGAGTTTTTATATCATTGGACTTAGAAGCAGAAAACAGGAGTCTGTGTAAAACTTAGAAAAAGAAGAGTCTTCAGAGTCAGAGAACTATGGAAGAAAGCAGCTTGTTGATAGGTGAACAAAGTGAGGCTTTGTGTGAGCACTGGCTAATTAAGTCGTGCAAGTACTCAGAGAGCTATCTTTTGTGTGGAGGACAGAAACATGTAAGAGTGATGCACAAGTTCAGATGGAAAATACTTATTCATATTCTTAGGGAAAGAGCCATTTGCCTATGAAACAAAGCCAATGCCTCTCGTTTCCCGCTTTGAGCAGACGTGGGGAAAGTGGGAGAGGCAGACTTCCAAAGTAGGTGAAATTGTGGTCCATGAAAAGTGTCTTTGACTCACTACTTCAATAGATTTAACCTTTATTAAATATAGAACCCCTATGAAAATAGCCATAAGCTGAGAGAATTGCTTCCAATACACACTCCTTTTCTTAGTGGTCATAGAAAAAACAAAGCTTGGTAAGCTCTTGAAGCTGGAGTATTCTTCTCCCATATGGGAGTTATTATTTCCAGTTCAGTGTGTCTCAAAGTAGGGGTCAGGTCTCTCAGAGGCCATAGGGGTCTGAGAGGGTTAACACAGAACAGAACTACAGAACTCTGAAGTGATCAGTGTTGATGATGGTAGTGAACTCTGAGCTATATAAACCAGATGAAAAGGTCTCTAATCATCATTCCTCGTTTTTAGTTGTACCTTAGCTAACACTACAGTACTCATCTTCTCCAAGAGGGGGCTCCAAACTGCCATTTGATGACTACAAAGAAGCACTTAGAAAACTCAGAGTAGGCTCTGTTTCTCAGTTCACAAAACCTTGACAGGAGGAGAACTGAAGCAAGTAAAAGAGGAAGACATTGACTGAAAGCAGTTCTTAAGTCAGAAGGAAAACTGGCAAGTCTCTTTGGAGACATAAACCAAAGCCCTGGGTGCTGGCAATTTTTGACCCCCGAAAATGTGAACTTAAATTCCTATCCTGATAAATTCTTGCCTAACACTTTTCCTTCCCAATCTAACAATGTCTCCTTCCTTTAAGTTTATTTTGGCTTTATCCAAGAACATTATATCTTAGAATATCACCTCATTTTAGAAATAGATCAGAAGCCAACTGAAAAGCTATAGCTGTTTGTCTTGTTTGCTGAGCCTTTTCTCTTGCTTTTGTAATCATGACAAATGAGTGAATAGAGGGGTAGGAAACAGGTTTTGATGATCACCTACAACTTTACTCTTAAAACAGCAAATAGATACCCATCTTTTTTCAAGCTGTGGATGCTAATGATAATTACTGCTAGGAAGGTAATTCTCTGAGGTAACATTTTTCTTCTTCATAGATGCACAAATATCAGCTTACACACTATCACAACTGGTGAGCAATGACACTGTCCTGTCAGGCAAGTAATTTGTTGGCAGAAAATGCCACAAATATTTTAGTTTCCATAGTTCAAAATTTCTCATGAAAATGAGACATCATAATTAGTGCTGACTTTCCATTATTACCAATTGTCAGCTGGCTGTGCATGAGGCTCAGAGGCTACCTTTCTTGTTTCATGTGAGAATAGGCATAGGAACTATACCAGAAGGAAGAGAGAGCATTCAGAGGACATTCTAAAGACTGGCTTTATGATACAATATAGTGATGAACAATGGAAAACAGTGTACTGTTATCATTAAAAAGAACCTATCAAAAGTCTCACCCAGAAAATATCTGTGTCAGTGTCATAATGTAATCTGTTTCTGATTCCCAGTTACTACACAAGAATTGCATCTGAAGCCTTCAGATCTACATTGTATGCAGTACCTTGTGCAATGTCCTCATACTAAAATTTTGCAATGACTGGATGAAGACATTCTATCTGATGAAAGAATGAACATATTTATGATAATCTAGCTAGAGAACATTTTCCTATCAATGGTTTCAGTATTGAAGCATATTTTTGAAAAAGTACACTATGTTTATAAACAATGGAATAAGGTAGAGTACCTGTCCTCAACAGGTTTAAAATTAATCAAAATATGAAATCTGTTCAATCACAGAGTATAGATTGGAAAATATTTTTAAAAAGTCTTTTGAGAGTGGAGTACCTAGCTGGCATAAAGAAAATAAATTAGAATATATCTATTACTGCACTGACTGCAGTATGATGTACTCTTAATCTTACATGTCTTTTATATTTAGTAGTTATGCTTATAATCAGAACTGTAGCATATACTGTTAAAGCCATGAATCAATAATGACTTAGTAAAACACTTATCCCTTGATAAGTTGAACAAAGAATCATTTAAATATGTGAGTGTTTTCAGATATGTTCAAGTATATCTAAAATATTTGGATTTTTATTGATCACAAAATCTGTCACTTTTCTAAAAATATCTGTTTTTCTACATCAAAGTATAATATGCAATTTATCATTTTTCCCTTTCAGTTAAATCAAAGGATGTCCTGGAGGTTTCTCTATCCAGGAAAAAAGGAAGCAGCAACAGATAAGAAATATATTGGTAGAAAAAAAGAATAAGCATCTGCAAGTATGCTAAACTGAATCCATTAAACCTATTTGAAAATGCATATGTAGTTGGGAAGAATTTATTTTACAGTAGAAGAATAAAAGGACATCTTAACTTATTTGTGCCTCTTTTTTGCTGAACTGAAATTTTAATATCAATGGGTAGTTATCTCACTGTCACTTTCCAGATGATATAGGTTATTATAGTATTTGTTCATACAAACCTGTTTATTGTGAATGAAGTTGTTACTTAATGCTATTTGGAATAGTAAATGTGCAGATCCTGATCGCATTCCACCATGCTGCATATGCCTCTTACACAATATCTCACAATCTAGCAATGAAAGAGCCTTGTGCTTTTCCAAAGTCTGTAAATGCTGACTCAGCCAGGCAGGAGGTGATAAGATTAATGGACATCAACCTATAGGGAAAACCAGTTTGTGAGTGTTAAGGATCTTGTGGGAGAAACATTCCACCACGGAAAGAAAGAACATACACTTCGCCCTTCCATTCACCCCATGGCCAAGCATCCTGTTGCATATGTCCGAATTTCATGTGATAGCACGATAGGAACATTGTATCTCTCTATTCAGTAATGATTCAGTCAAGCACCAACTCATCACACATCTTATCATGAACTCAGCTATGATACTTCTACAGGAGAACAATTCTGATTCCATCTAACATATGCATTCTGTAGAGTAGTAAACTGGACTGTAACAAAGTCTATGAAAGTTTAGATGAAAATAAAATATACTCAATGACATGTTTTTAAATATAATTTATATACTACAGAATGCTAAAATTGTATAATCCTGCAATGTGATGGCATACTATTTAGCAACATTCTAATTTTTTAAGATATATTTCAGATTCACATAGAGTGAGAAAACAGGAAGAGATTCTTGTGTCAGACAAAATATGTTCCATATTTTAACACAGGTGTTCAATTTTACTTGCAGACAGAAAAATGGTCTATATTTTGTATTTCATATTTATTGTTTACTCAATATACTTGACAGTTTAACATGTTCCATTAATGGACTCCTAAAGAGTGACTCCAATCAGGAGCAGTAAGTGATTCAATCCATACCTAGCTATCAGACAGTTCATCAATATGGGAGGCACAACGTCAAGATTTTCTTTAATTCAGCTGGTATGTTAAAATATTAGATTTTTCAACTATAAAATACAACTTGCATAAATGTTTGCTCTCTATTATACATGATGTGCTATTTGTGTCCACATAATAAATAAATGACTATTCAAGTACAGGGTAGTGCTAAGTCAACAAGAGAGGGCAAGGACAGTTATAAAGTCAGCCACGTTAGGAATAATTGTAAACAACTGTCATTATTCCCTATTTTTCCAAAAGAGAAAAACATATTCCACTTTTGTTTTTTTAATCAGTCCCATGGATAATATAATAGAGACCAAACGGGAAGTCTGGTGTTGTCTTTTATACTAATTAACCTTGTGGCCTTAAATAAATTAGTTAAATTTTTGTGAGTCACAGATTCCTGGGATCATTTACAGTCTTACTAAACAAATAAATTGAAGTTTCATTTGTGAGAAAGTATACTATAAACTATAAAAACCAAACATTTGTCCTCTATCATGGTTTGTTTGACTCCAGGTGAATCTTGTCAATGTTACCTCCAAGGGATGATGTCTGAATTCCAACAATTTTTTAAACATCAGCTATAACCATATGTAAATAAGATGGTTTCTATTTATTTAACTTATACTCTCTTGTTTTCTTGGATCAACTTGTCTGAGACATAAATGTTAGTTGTAAAGTGAAATATCAAGTAAATACATCTTTTTAGCTGAAGAAATGGTACTCAAAACATGTATATACATCATAACTTATAATACTACAAGCTTGCTATAAAATCCTTTTTATATTGACTCATAGGAAAAAGTTAAGAATGCAGAGTGATGGCTCCTGTGGTGAAATTTAGTAGAGTTATGGCTAATGGAGATATGAACAATTTATCTTACAATAACATTAGAATGACAGATTTTTACCATTTCATTAAACGTCTTTTATCCATCATCTTTCTTTTTAACACATGAGTGTGTACTATATTGGATACTCCATATACCTGAGTGAATTCACAGTCAGAGGTGGGTGAAACACTCTAAGGATATCTTTTTATTCTTGTGAGAGTGCTTATCTCAGCAAAACCCAGATGAAAGATGAATTCATTACCTTTGGGGGAAAAGTCAAATATTCCATATTGTTTAGCAAGTAACTCACTGAAGTAAAAAAAATAGTTTCTATTTTCCCTGCTGACCTTAAAAATGCCATCATGTCCTTAACTCAGAAAAAATAATTAGTGCTAGCTGTTTTGAATATTTCTCCTGCTCAACACTTTTTAGCTTTAATCTCATCTTCTTCCTAGCTCAGCAGGAAATCCTGCCTGTCATTAAATCAGTCACTCCTTATGGTTATCACTTGCAAGAAGTAAAAGAGCCAGACTGATATATGGAATAAAGCTTGTCTAATTATCAGCAGTCTTCAACTTATCCTCTATTAACAGTACCCTTTCATAGGCTATGCTATTTTGGCATATATGATGGATAACACAATGTAGACTAATTCTTTATTATTGTTGTATCCTCTTACTATAGCTTTTCTACTAGGTCTTTCCCCTTCTCTCTTTCTCTTTTATTTTTTCACATTTCTTAAATCCCTTTCACAGTTATAACTTGGGGTATCATATTCATCACTCCTGAGGAGGATTTATAAGTAGTTCTAAATTTGAATACATTAATATAATTGTGTTTTCATATTTCTTTCTTTTTTAAATTGATTGGCTTCATTGGTACATTTTATACATACATCATGATCACAATCAACATTAAAAATTTATGTTTACCGGCATATGACATGATTTAATTCTGATTTTTTCCCATTCCTCTGCCCACCCTACAATCCCCTGCCCTCTGTATACATAAGGTTTGTTTCCTTTTCATTACCATCACATTTTTCTCCCAAATTATATACCCTTACTCCCTTTACCATTTGAATATTTTTTATTTAACAGTATCCATCGTACATTCTAGAGCTCATTTATATCTTCAGTTTCTCACACCAAAGAAAAGATACAGATTTACGCATTTGTGATCTATTTATTTCACTTATGAATATACCCTTAAAGTATGTCCATTTGAGTACAAATGACTCAAACTTATCATTCTTTACAGCAGAGTAATACTCTATTCTATAAAAGAACCACATCATCTTTATCTAGTCTCCAGGTGATGGGCATTTGAGTTGTTTCCAAGATTTAGCTATCATAAACTGAGCTGCGATGAACATGAGTGTGCAAATGCCGCTGTTATATGTATGAATCTTTTAATTCTTTCATGTATTTGACTAGCTGAAGAAGAGCAGGATCAACTGAGATCTCTAATACAAGTTTTTTTGAGCATCTCCATACTGCTCTCCACAGTGATTGCACCATTCCACATTCCTGCCAACAGTGGAGAAGGGATCCTTTCTCCTACAGACTCACCAACATTTATTGCTGGTAAATTTTTAGATAACAGCCATTCTTTGTGGAGTCAGATGAAATCTCAGTGTTGTTTTCATCTGCATCTCTCGAATGGCTAATGATGTTGAACATTTCTTCATATACTTCTTAGCTGCTTTTACTTCTTCCTCTGAAAAATATATGTTCATTTCATATGCCCATTTTTTAATAAGGTCTTGAAATTGGGGGGCTGATTTTTAATCTCTTTGTATATTTTAGATAGTAGCCCTTTGTTTGAGAAATTGCTAGTTAAAAGTTTTTTCCAATTTGTTAGCTATCTTTTTGCTCTGCTGATGGTTTCTTTTGCTATGCAGCATCTTTTTTTTTTTTTTTTTTTTTAGGTTTTTGGAGACAGGGTCTCGCTTTGTGGTTCCGGCTGGCCCTGAGCTCAGCCTCAAACTCACATCACAATCCTCCTGCCTCTGCCTCCCAAGTGCTGGGATTACAGGCGTGAGCCACCACGCCCAGCACTGTGGTATGTGGTACTGGTTGCTGCTGGGCGTGAGTCTCCACACCCAGTATTGTTATGTGGTTACCGGGGAATCGAACCCGGGTCCTTGCGCTTGCGAGACAGGCGCCGGAACCACTGAGCTAACTCCCCGGCCCCCTGCAGCAGCTTTTTAATAAAGATCACATTTGTTAATTCCTTGTGCTAGTTCTTGTGCTATAGAGCGTTTTTTGTTTTTGTTTTTGATTTTTGAGACAGGGACTCACTTTCATAGTTCAAGCTGGCCCTGAGCTCAGCCTTGAACTCAGCAATCCTCCTGCCTCTGCCTCCCAAGTGCTGGGATTACAGGTCTGAGCTACCATGCCCAGAACTGTAGTATGTGGATCTAGTTGCTGTTGGGCATGAGATTCCATGCCCAGTACTGTTGTATGTAGTTACTGGCAATTGAACCTGGGCCCTTGCACTTGAAAGGCAGATGCCAAAACCACTGAGCTAAATACTTGGCCTTATATAAGTTTTGTTCATAAAATCTTTCCCTGCACCAATGTCTCTTAGAGTTCTACCTTTCTTGTTTTCCAGGAGGTTTAATGTTTCTGTTTTAATATTTAGGTCTCTAACCCACTCTGATTTTACTTTAGTACACATAGAAAGAGATAAGTCTAGCTTTAGCCTTTGACAGATTAAAGCACAGTTTTTCCAGCACCATTTGTTAAAGAGTTTATCTTCCCTCCATTGAGGATATTTGGCTCCTTCATCAAAGATAAGGTGGCATGGTGTATCTGAAGTTGATTTTGGTTCATCAAATCTATTCCACTGGTCCTCAGGTCTGTTACTTTGCCAATACTGTGCAGTTTTTATCACAGTGACTTTGTAGTATAATTTCAAATTGGGGATCCTGATATCCCCCTTCCATGTCCTTATTGCCTAGAATTGCTTTTGTTATTCTAGGTCTTTTATGGTTCCAGATGAATTTGTGGATGTTTTTCTTTAGATCTGAAATATATTGTTGGGATTTCAATTGTTATTGCATTGAATCTACACAATAGTTTTGGGAATATAGCCATTTTGACAGTATTAGTTATTCCTACCCAGGAACAAGAGATATCTCTCCATTTTCTAATATCCTTTTCAATCTCCTTTTGAAGAGTATTGTAGATTATAAAATAGAGGTCCTTTCTCTTTTTATTAGATTAATTTTTAGATATTTCATTTTTTGGATGGTATTGTGAAAGGGTTTAACTCCCCAATTTCTCTCTCAATAATTGTATTATTTCTGTATAAAAATGCTAGTGATTTTTGAGCATTGGCCTTGTATCCAGCTACTCTACTAAATTTGCTGACTAAGTCTAACAGTAGTTTGGTGGGGTTTTTAAGATCTTCTATAAAGAGTACTATGTCATCAGCAAACAATGACAATTTAACTTTTCCTTTCCTATTTTTGTTTCTTTGTCTTGTCTAATTGCTATGGCTAATTTTTCCAGCATTATATTGAATAGGAATGATGATAGTGGACATCCTTGTTTTGTTCCTGATCTTATTATGAAAAGGTTCTGGTTTTTACCATTTAATATGTTGCTAACTGTTGGTTTCACACAAATAACTATTATTTGGTTGAGATAAAATCATCTATTCCAATTTTCTGTAGGGTATTGATCATGTATGAGTGTTAGATTTTTTTCAAATTCTTTTTCTGCATCTATTGAGATGACCATATGGATTTTGTCCTTGAGTCTGTTAATATGGCATATTACATTTATTGATTTGCATATTTTGAACCATTCTTGCATAATGGGATAAATCCAACTTGGTCAGGGTGTATAATCTTTTTGTTGATTCTCTTTATTCTGTTTGCCAGTGTCTTACTGAGGATTTTTGCATCAATGTTCATTAGGAAGGTTGGTCTACAGTTCTCTTTTCTGATGTATTGTTAAATTTCATGCCTGTCTACTTACATTTTATTTCTATTCTTTGAGATATGCTTCAGAATTTCAATTAAACCACAAGTTAGTAAAAACTGATAATATCATATAAAAGTATATAAAATCCCAAATGTAAGTACAAGAAAAAATAAAGGAAAAAAAGAAAAAAAAATGAACTATTTCCTATTAATTCAATATAATAATTATTTAAACAAAATTACTTCAGATACTTAAAATCCACAAGGATATTCAATGATTTTGGACTTCTGAAACTCTCACTCTGCTGCTGAGTAAAGTATTATACATATATACATTTACTTCACTTTATGTGATTTAAAATGATGTCTATATTTTTCAAACTTCAAGTTGTACAGTTATTTTTCAGCATTTCATACAATGTTAAAATACCTGTATAATGAAATTTTTTTTTTGAGACAGGGTCTAACTTTTGTAGCTCAGGCTGGCCCTGAGCTTAGCCTCGAACTCAGATACATCTTCCTGCCTCTGCCTCCTAAGTGGTGAGATTACAAATGTGAGCTGCCATGCCTGGCACTGTGGTATGTGGTTCTGATTGCTGCTGGGTGTGAGTCTCCACGCCCTGTATTGTATGTGATTACCAGGTCCTTGTGCTTGTAAACCAGGCGCCAGAACCACTGAACTAAATCCCCAGCCCCTACAATGAAATTTTTAATATCTTATGAAAATAATTTTAAATATTTATAAACAAAATAATTGTACTAATTGCAATGGCAACATGTAATGTAAGAAATAAAATCAATTGATGTGAAGAAGCTATAATAATTGGCATAGAGAAATCCCTTATGTGCAAAAGTCTTTCTGCTGTTGTTATTAAGAACATATTTTATGTTAAATTTTGTTGTAAATATGTGTTGAGAATTTTAACTCATTTACATTATTTGGTCACATAAATTATTTTCTTTTGAATTTATAGCTTTCAAACATTTAATAATTTAATTTAAATTTGTGAGATATATTACAGTATCCCTCATCTGGGTATCTTTTTTCTTCCATACCATCATTCACATGAAACTTTAGTAAGGAAGACAAGAACGGATAGTGTTGAATGAACCTGTCTATATTCCCGAGTTACAAGAAGTGAGGTTGTTTAACTTGCATGATAAATCACTCAAATGTTGATTTTCAAATGACCATCACCCTTAAGTTAATGTATACTTAATTCCCTTGTATGGCTTGAGAACAAAATTAACACCAAATTATATCCTCATCAAAGACTGGGGGAAAAAGAATGAAAACAGGAACATCTCTCATTTTAGCAGGTACAACTTTCTCTGACTACAAAATGCTTTATTCAGTGATGTTATCCTCCAGATCTTTTAAATACTTAGATACTCCTTGGAGACAATGGCAAGCCACACATTCTTTTCTTATTTCAAATACTGAAAAGTATAACAATAATAATAAAGATAAATAAATAAAAAACAAGATGTATTGTTCTCTTCAGCTTATTCAATAAGTAATTCAATACTTTATTTGAAGATATACTTTGAAAAATATGAACATCAGTTTATTGATTTTTAGTATCTTCTATCAGCTTTATTACTCTCTGTTTTTTGTCTTTCTGTTTATTTCACCTTCATCTAGGCCCTGTAATAATTAAACTTGTTCCAGGCTTTGGGTTATTGCTAAAAAACATTTCTTATTTCTATGTCTTAGAACTGCAGAAGACAGAGTAATGTTTTCAAGTGATTACTTGGCACATTATATATTTTAACTTAAATACTGACATTAAGTGCATATCTAAATGTGTCTTCACTGAATACAGAAAGAAAATAAAAATGTAAGACACTCCAGACTAGCAGGAAAATAAAATGCACATAAACATGAATTTGAATTTTGGACCATTACATCTTGTTTTTTTTAGAAATTTCCATCATAAATTTAAAGAAAAATTCATACAAGGTATTTTTTTTTATACAGTCCATAATGGTAGCAAACAAAATATTTCAAATTGGGTTCTAAATCATTTCAGTAAACAATAAAATATGCTTCAGTAAATATTTTAAAAATGAGATAAATTTGAACTATTAACTATAATACAACTAATAGTTGAAGTTTCATGTAAAGTTTATGATAAAATGAAAAAAGATATAAAGTCCACATTTTGTAAAGACATTGAGTCTCCAGTTAATTAAGGATGAAATTGTAATACAAGCTCTTTTAAAGAAGGAAAGGTAAATTTAACAGTAATTCCCCCTTCAGACTGTCACTCCATGTTTAAATTATATTTAAAGCACATTGTGATGCTTTGAATTTATGGACTACATCAAAGCTGAGTTCTTTCAAAAATAAATCAGCTAATTTCACATCAAATGTGTGTTGAGGATGAAGGTTAATCCTCCAGTTTTAAGCTATCCGATAACACTTCAGTACTGTGTGTTTAATCACCACAGTATCACAGGATTGTAAATATCTGGATGTGGAGAGTGCAGTTGAAGTTCCTTTCTTTACATGGAAGCAGTATTCACTGAGATTAAAACAAAACTTGTCTGATGTCTCACAACATTTACTGATAAAGATGAGTAGCTAATCAGGTGTCCTTGTTGCTAGGTTAATTCTTTTCTGTCATGCTTTGAGGTGGTAGAGTAAGAATAATTTCAATATCTCACTTGAATAAAATGAAATCCACTTTCAGAGTTCTTACAGGTCAGCAAAACTAAGGACACAATGTTTAGTTAAAACCAGATACATAAGTCACTATTGCTATAGACATGATGAGAGTCTTAAACTCATGTTTAAATCTGTGAGATTTTTTAATGGAGGTAAATATAAAGTGAAGGCACTTGTGATTTATTTTTAGAAGTGATTCTTGACTGTGAAATTAAAATACTTCAGTTAAAATTTCAGTTCTGTCTATCTCAACTTTAAAAAGCACACTTTGTGTGAAGTAAATACCTAACTCACATATCATAAATATAAGTGGGTTTACCACTGCTATGGAAACATATAATAAAATTCATTTTTTGAAAAAAACATGCAAGAGAAAAGTAATCATCTTTATTTTATGTACCCTGTACACTATCATAGAAGTTGTAATGAAAGTTACATTCCTTGTGACACAAGAGAGAGGTCTCAAAAATCACATAATATATATGGTAAAAAAAAAAAGAGGTGGTTTTGGCTGTATAATAAATCAGAGGAAATAGTTCTTTAAGTTTAATGGTAGTGAAAGTTATCTCAGTAGTAATTGGTGAATGCAAAACTCTCAGTTGATTTTCTTACACCCAGAATTCATGAGAAATAAAAAAAGGACAATACAGTGTTAAAAAGAGACTAAAATATGGCAAACTAGGATTGTGATAAGATATTATGAACATTAATATGAGAAAAATATACAAGCTGATTTCAGTTTAAGTCTGAAAATAAAAATATCTTTAAAATAATATCATGTGGGAGTCAGGGGAGTAGAATGCAGCCAGAATTCCTGTGGCAAACTGCAGTCCCCCATGAGTTGCCCAGCAAAAGGATTAACAACCAATGAACAACAAGGTCAGAACCTTGAGAGAAAGGCTGAGCCCAGGTTCAATTCTTACTACTCTGAGCAGTGGCAGCCAAAGGCCAAATACTGCAGCAGCAACCATAACCCAAGCTCAACACATCTTTGTTTGGCACCAGGCCTTCAGCCCATAATCCTAGCATGCATAAGACAGGGTGGTGCCACTATAATCCATGCAGTCGAAGATCATATAGGGCAGGGCAGACATTCTTAAATACTAGAAAGTCCCAGTAAGATTTTTGTTGTTCTTGTTGTTGTTGTTTTAAAGGGTCTCACTTTGGTGATCTACTTTGTCCTACACTCAGTCTTGAACTCAGCAATCCTCCTGCCACTGCCTCCCAAATGTTGGAATTACAGTCGTGAGGCACCATGCCTGGCATTGTGCTATGTAGTACTGATTTTTGGTGGTCATGAGTCACCACTCCCAGCATTGTCAGATGGAGTTACAAGGGATACAGCACAGGCCCCTTGCACTTGCAAGGCAGGCACTGAAAGCACTGAGCTAAATCACTGATCCAGTCCCAGTAAGTCTTAAAGCCAATAATTCTAGTGCAGTCATCTTTGCAGTTTAAAATCCCACAGGGTGGGGCATATTTCCACAATAACCTCAGAAGCTGATCCCACAGGGCAGGGCACACATGTGTAAGTCCAAATAAGTCCTAAATCCGAGTTAGTTTTCCACAGTTCCCGACAATATCACATCACAGAAAGCACTGTATTTAAAAAATACGTAAAATGAATTATTGTTTTCTATAACTAAAAGTTAAAAAAAAAGATAAAGGATTAGGAGGGAAACATCTATATATACAACTAAATAATGATAGACTTACATTTCATAAAATAAAAAAGTTTCTTTTTTAGTACTAAAAAAGGCAACACTTATGAATCCTTCAGAGAAATAGTCTTAGGAATATTAAGACACATGTATAATGTTAAACATTATATATATGAAATAAAAATAATCTCAAAAACAAAACAGTAAGAAATGAAGGATTTCTCAATCACGCTTTATAAGCATTGGATTAAATTGAAAAAATGAAAATAATGTTATAACTATATAAAAGAAAGAAAAAGTTATTAATGACTCAAGAAAATATAATAATTTGCAAGCCTATGGAGAACTAAGATAAAAATAGTAAAAATTAAAATGCAAATGAAAAAACTCTAATGGATCACTACTTAATAGATTTAGCATATGATTAACAACTCAAATCAACTCAAATGATAAGTGAAAAATATGATTAATATTTAGAAGCTGATTCACAACAGACTGTCATATCCACTTAGTACTAAATCTAACAAAAATAGGTAATCAATTTATAAAGACAAACTTTATAAAACTTTATTAAAAAACACTTGAAATCTATAAATACAGAAATGCCAATTATCGGGGATAAACTAATATATATTTTTTATAAATTTTATTCTATCCCACTCCTGCCTCAATTCCTTCCCTCCCCTATGTACAAAAGCTATTTCAATTTTTTCATTCTATTTTTCGCTTTTCTTCTCATTCCTTCCTTTCTTTCTCCTTCCTCCCTTAATCCCCTTTCCATTTTAAGACTCTCTTCTCATTTCCCAACTTCCATTATACATTTCAGTCCTTATTTCCACTTTGTTTCTCACACCAGAGAAACAACGTGATATTTAAGGTGTTTTAAATATATTAAAACTCACCAAATTAATCTATCAGTTCAGTGCATTGCAGTCCAAATTGCATTATAAATTTCCATAGATCTGACAAACTCTAAATTGCAAATGAAACACTAAGTTTAGTAAAATACTCAATAAGCTTTTGAAAATGAAGAACCCAATTGATTTTTTTCTAATTGATAGCCCTTCTAGGAAACCACAATTAGATCTCTATTAATGAAAAATGAGAGATTCTGATTTCTTTGATGACAATGCTTATTCCTTGTGATTAACTTCCATGAAGGTGTTCATCTGAAATCAGAAGTAAACAATAACACCTCGTGTAATTTTACGGTAGATTTGGTAGTTATATTTATTAATTATGCAAATTGACATTTTTCACAGCTTAAAATGCATAGGGAATACATTCCTTGGATAGAAAGAGTAAGTAACTTTTGAAGGCTTTTCATTTCCATAAAATAGTAAAGAAAATAATAGCAAAAGCTAACTTTCACTTTTGCAGAACTTTAGAATCTAAATGCTTCCACAATCCAGAGAGTATTTGCTATAGAAGATTGCTAAACTACAGTAATATTAAGAAACAGCAGTATATTTTCATTTGTTTATTCCTACCACCCTCCCCAGCTCCAACATATCCTTGAATGCCAATAACCTCATAATCATAATGAAAAATAGCATCTTGACCAGCACTGGAGGAAATGAACAAGATTAAAGCTCATCTAAAACTGCTACTTGATTTGTCTTGCAAATTCATAAATTGAACCCTAATGAGTACTAAATAAGATAAAAATCAGTAAAATTATAGTGGAGATCTCAGTACTTCACTCTCACAAAGATACAGATCAGTAACACACACAAAAAAACAATCAGCAAAGTACAAGTTTAATCAAACATTTTAATAAATATTCAGCATGTTCTACAAAACAATATATACATTCTTCTCACACCACATGAGAGTTTGTCTAAAATAAGCCACATAAAGATCATAAAGCAAGTTTATGTAAGTACAAAAGAATCAAAATTATACTTTGTGTATTTTCAGGTCACACTGCCATTAAACTAGAGTTCAGTGGCAAAATAAATGACAGAATTTATACCAGCATCTAAAATTAAACAATACATTACTAGTAATCAGTGAGTCAGAATAAATCAAGGAAAGAATAAGATATTTCCTACAATTTAATGATAATGCTAGTACAACAAACCAGAACTTATGAAACACAGTGAAAGTATTTCTTACAGGGAAGTTTACACCTGAGAATGACCATATCAGAAAAGGAGCAGAATGAGTCCAAATAAATAGCTTACTAATCACCTTCAAATTCTATACAAAAAAGAAAAGTTCAATCCCATGTCTAATACAAGGAAGGAAACTATAATTTCAAACCAGAAATCAATGAATCAGATTTTTTAAAAATGCAATGATTCAACAAATTGAAGAACTTTTTCTTTGCTAGAATAAACAAAACAAATTCTTAGCCAATCTTATCAAAACAGGGATAAAAGGACCCAAATCAATGCAATTAAAAATACAAAAAGGTGAAAGCACAAAAGACACCACCAAAATCCAGATTATTAGCAACTTCAAAGTAAACCTATATATCAGAGAAATAAATTGACTCTAGATACATATGAACTAACAAAACTGAAACAAGAAGATTTAGAGACCCAGACTAATCTGTTAACAGCCAATGAAATTAAAGTCATCATAGAAAAATTTTTTTTTTCACCTAAAAAATGGTCATGTCCTGATGGATTAATTGCTCAATTCTAGAAAATTTGCTCAATTCTAGAAAAATTCAGGGGCTATCTAATGCCAATACTTAAACTTTTGTAAGGGAACTAAAAGAGAAAGAATACTCCCAGTCATCCTTTTTTTCCCCTTTAATTGAATTTTGTTACATTTTGTACATACATTATGGTCACATTCAACATTGAGAATTTGTATCTGTACATGACGCATCTTGGTTTTCATTTTTTTTCATTCCCTTGCCCTCCCTACAACACTAATTTTGAAAATCAGCCAAAGATTCAAAAGAGAATTACATGGAAATCTTTCAAAGAACATGGATGGACAAATCTTCAACAAAATACTGTCAAAGAAAATGCAGCAGTGGGGCCAGGAATTTAGATCACCGGTTTGGCGACTGCCTGGAAAGTGCAAGGTCCCAAGTTCAGTGACCAGTACCACATACCATAATGCCAGGCATGATGGCTCTTGCCCATAATCCCACAGTTGGGAAGCAGAGACAGGAAGACTGCTGAATTTGAAGCTAACTTGGGCTACAGAGTGAGTTCAGTGCCAGCATGAACTACAAAATGAGACCTGGTCTCAAAAAAACCCCCAAAACGAAACAAAACAAAACAAAAAATCTTCTGCAGCAAATTACTTAAAGGGTCACAAATCATGACCCAGTATATTTCACTGGAGTGATGCAAGTATGGTTTAACACACACACACACATCAAATGTAATCTATTATATCAATAGAACCCAGGACAAAAGTCATGAGACCATCTCATTAGAGGAAGATAAAGCTTTTGACAAAATCCAATACCTTTTCAGGACAAAAACACTGAATTAAATAGATATAAAAAGACCTTATCTTATTCATCTATGATAAGCATCATTTATGACAAACCTGTTGTCAATATCATATTAAATGGGAAAAGCTGAAAAGTTTCCTTCTAAAATAATAACAAAATCAGATTTTCTGCTGTCATAATTTCTGTTCAACATATTTGACAAAATATTACCTAGTAGAATCAGGCAAGATAAATCAATGAAAAAGATACACATAATAAATGAAAAATAAGATAGTAAGTATTTGCAAATGATTCTTTTTTATTTTTAAATTTTTATTTATTTATTTAATTTATTTTTTTAAAATTTAATTTGTTTTTTTTGACAGGGTCTCACTTTGTAGTTCAGGCTGGCTCTGAGCTCAGACTCAAACTCACATCAGAGCAATCCTCCTGCCTCTGCCTCCCGAGTGCTGGGATTACAGGCGTGACCCACCATGCCCGACACTGTGGTATGTGGTACTGATTGTTGCTGGGTGTGCATCTCCATGCCCAGTATGGTATGTGGTTACCTGGGATGGAACCCGGGTCCTTGCACCTGCAAGACAGGTGCCGGAACCACTGAGCTAACTCCCCGGCCCCTACAAATGATTCTTTACATAGAAAACCCAAGGAATTCCACAAATGACTCTTAAAACAACAGCCAAATGCAGCAATGTAGCAGGGTACACAACTAACACACAAAAAAACTAACCATTGTTCCAATACACTAAAACTATACTCAATGAGAAAATAATTAGGAAAACAATACCACTTAAGTAGCACCACCATCTCATTGTGTTTGCCCTCTAGGCAGGAAACCCCGTTTCAAAATATAGGTCATTAAAAATGAAAGTAAGTTTTTCAATGTTTCTGTGGTAGCATAAGAATACTCCATCTTGATGTTCATACAGCATACATTGTAACTTGAAATTGTCTCAAAAGTGCAGATAAGGCCACTGTCTTTCATTATCTCAAGCAGATAATACTCTTGTAGCACACAGTGACTCATCTGACTTATTCAGGAATGAATCCTAGAACCACCCCTTCCTAGTTTGGTGGTCTTTAGTGGTTGAGAAATCACACTCTCTTTTGGAATGCACCAGGTGATCATGAGTTAGTTGGGAAAAGTGTCTTTCAAAATCTCTTTTGATATTTGAAATATGTCTACTATCCCATTGTTCTTTTGTTTTCCCATAATTGCAGTTTGGCTTTCCATAGTCATTTTATCTATGGACTTAAACAGTTATTGTTTTCCCCTAATGTGATAAATTGATTTAATTGATCAGGTTGAATGTATCATCAATGTGAACAAATTTGTGACCTATTCTACAGCCCTGAAATTTTCTGCCAGTGGTAATTGTTTTTCTAAAAGAAATCTCGGGAGCAGTCTCACAAATCAAAATACTGGTCCGCAGTCCACGTGTAGAGAGCCGCCTCACTTCCATCTGTAAGAAAAGTATGTGTATTCTGTGTCCAACTCCTCACATGCTGTTTTAATTTTATTCACAACACGGTAAGTGTTAAATAGGGCTAAAATTTTTTGTCGATCCCATATTTCTCTATGGATGGCACGGTGTATAGACTCACACTTAAAAATGACCTCTTTTGGGCTGGGGATTTAGCTCAGTGGTTCTGGCACCTGTCTTTCAAGCACAAGGACCCAGGTTTGATCCTTGGGTCTAACAATTAACCACATACCATACTGGGCATGGAGCCTCACACCCAGGAGCAATCAGTACCATATACCACAGTTCCAGGCGTGATAGATCACGCCTGTAATCTCAGCACTCAGGAGGCAGAGGCAGGAGAATTGCTGAGTTTGAGGCTCAGCTCAGGGCCAGCCTGAACCACAAAAAGTGAGACCCTGTCTCAAAAAATAAATAAATTTTTAAAAAAAGAAAAAAAAAGACCTCTTTGACCTACATAATTAAACCAGACAGCCATCCAGTTATGGAAACCATTCCCTCCTTGTTGATATCAACGCAAAATGATTAATTCAGTGTTCCTACTACATAATTATTTAAATGATTGGATAATTCTGAAGCTGTGTTACTAGATGGCAAAAAATATACATAATGTCTCCACATCCTCCTGAAGAATATATTCTACCAAAACAAATATTGTTTCCTCAGTCTTGTATTTACACTCATCACCTGGACTGTGTACTACAATAATTCCTTAACCTCTTTAAAAATCTTGACTCAGTATCCTCATCATTTTGGCAGTTCATCTAGTTACGGTGCTGAGTGCAGGAGGAAACATCCTCCGCAGCAGGCACAGTCATCTCTACAGATTCAGCAGTGTATCCTGGGCAATGTGGTCTGCCACTGGAACAATGTGTTTAGTCCACACACAGTCAATGAAGCAGTGGCCATCTAAAACTGCTCCTGTTCTCTCTGCTCACATTTGGGTTTTTTGGACAAGTCCTCATGATTCTCTTTTAATTCAAAGTGCTTGGTCTCCATGAGACAAGGCAATTTTGAAGGTTTCAGTTTCATTGGACAGCTGACTGTCACACATAATACAAAACAATCTTGGAAAATGTGAAGCCCTGTTGCACTGATCCCATGTAATGAAAGCTGTACCCTTTCTGTTTTGTTTTTGTTTTTGTCTCTTTAAATGCTGCTTTTTGGGGGGTGGTGAATGTTGTACACTTCCATTGTCTTGGAATTGAGTCTTTCCTGCTTTTCAGTGAAGCTTTCAGTGATACTTATTTTTTTGCACATTTTTTTCTAAGGATAACTTACAGGCTTATCAAAATTGTGACTAAGAGCACAGTGCAAAAAAGGGAACAGACAGAAGTGCTAAATAAAAACTAGTTGGGCCATTGAAAGACTGATTTAAGTTTCAGGTCCTGGTATAGAGTCTGTAGCTGTAGAACCACTCAGGTGCACTGTAAACCTGCCAGGAGCTGCAGCATAACTGACACTTGCTGCTCCTTATGGGATTTTGTTATGAATCTGTAAGCAATTGAATTGTTATGGTCTGCGTGCCATCAAATCTCTATGCCTTTGTTGACAGGTTTGTGCAGCCATTTCCCAGCACTAGCAGCCCTTCCTCAGTCCACCTCGGATGAACAGGTGTTCAACTCTCGGAACACACAGTCCAGTTTCCTCCAAGCCCAGCTCACAGCAGGTTTCCTGGTCTCATGAGAATCTAGTGGCACTGCTTTGCTCACTGAAGCTGAAGCTTAAGCTGTAATGCGAGCCTGGATAGCTGCCTAAACACAGCTAATGTTTGCTGATTGGCCTCTCAGTCCTGCTGTAAGGAACCATATTGGGGGTCGAGGACTTAGCTCAGTGGCTCCCGCACCTGTCTTGCAAGCATAGGGACCCAGGTTCAATCCTCAGTAGCCACCTATAACAATGCCGGGCATGGAGACTCACACTCACCAGCAATCAGAACCACATACCACAGTGCTAGGCATGATGGCTCATGTCTGTAATCTCAGCACTCTGGAGGCAGAGGCAGGAGGATTTGCTCCTTCCTTGTGAGTTCTAGGCTGAGCTCAGGGCCAGTCCGAACTAC
Organism: Petromus typicus; assembly: GCA_004026965.1. Taxonomy (NCBI): domain Eukaryota; kingdom Metazoa; phylum Chordata; class Mammalia; order Rodentia; family Petromuridae; genus Petromus; species Petromus typicus. The sequence goes on along the minus strand of PVIR01019068.1, from coordinate 10,160 downwards.
AAAGCAAGACCCTAAAAGAAACAAAAAACCTTCATTCTCATACCAGAGAAAAGATATGATATGTACACATCTGTGACCTGTTTATTTCACTATGAGAACGTCTTCAAGGAACATTAATTTGCGTGTGAATGACCCAATCTTATCATTTTTAGTGGCAGAGTAAGACTACATACTATAAAAGAACCACATCTTCTTTATCCACTCTCTAGTTGATGGACATTTGGGCTGTTTCCAAGACTTAGCAATTACAAACTGAGCTACCATATAGAAAATATTTAAGAAGAAAGAGTATAATGTGGTAATAATAAAGAAAAGAGAAAACAAAGATTGTGTATATAGGAGGTGGGGGATGCAGAATCAAGTCATGTCATATTCTGTACAAACTCTTAATGTTGAATGCAATTATCATGTGTATTCATAATGTACCAATAAAAATAATTTTTAAAAAAAGAAATCTAGGGGAAAAAAAAAAGAAGAAGAAGAAACCATGCTGGTCTGAGGTCCTGTGGCTTTCAGATTCCTGCTCTACTGGCAGGCAAGTAGATGAGCCAACAAGTGCAAAGACTTGGCTGAACTCAGCCATAGAAGTAGATGTTAATCTGTGCAGTGAAGGTTAACTGTAATTTTGAATGGCTCAAAGCATGCATTCCTAAGGAACACTGCTTTTCAAGCTGTGACTTCACTAGCTATTGGGGAATAAATTCTGATCTCTTAAAATATCCCACTTGTGTGTTTTGTGTTCTGAAATTCTGAGCCTCAGGTAAGTCTGCTTAGATAATTTATGCTAATCACCAAAATGTGATTTGTCGTGACATGTGTTTATTTTGCCTGACAGCTGGCATGTGAGTCTGTGCGGGTTCTTCGAGGCCATCTGACTAACCTCGAATAAAATCCCTAGACACCAAAGCCAGAGTGAGCTTCTAGATCTGGCAACAGTTCATGCATGTTGTCGAACGTCATGCCTTGGATAAGTAAGCATGTGTATGTGACTTGCCTGCATGAAAGCTTGTGCCTGATTTTCTTGGTATTCATTTTATTTTATCTACCTTTAGATGACTTAATATATTCTCATTTCACTCTACTAAGCCACAAATATGAATACTGCACCTCTTTTTAATATGTTGAAGACTCTAACAAGCCATTAAGACTGAGTGGTCTTTGGAACACACACACACACACACACACACACACACACACACACACAATGTTCCAGCACTTTATTTTTTTAGGATCTAAGAAGGAAAAACATATTCAAAAGGTATTGTAGGTTATTATGCATTGTAGGAACATTGCAACCTCTGGATATATAAACAGCTTACTGGTTGAATGATTATTTAATATTTTACAACAGTCATTTCTTTGATAAGAGAAACTGAACTTGTAAATGAGTTCTAAAATTCATGGTAGTCTTTGTGAAAAGGAAGCAAAAATTCAAAGGGAAAAGAGAGAAGGGAGTAGGGAGAAGTAGAGGAGGAAAAGAAAAAATTTGAAACAGCTTATGTATATAGAGAGTGGGGGCTTATAGGGAAGACAGGGGAATGGGTAAAATGAGAATCAAGATGTGTCCTGTACTGGTATAAATTCTCAGTGTTGAATGCTATCATAAAATGTGTATAAAATGTACCAATAAAATCAGTTTACAAAAAATAATACAACATTTAAAAAATTTATTAGCCTAAAGAAATCAGAAAGTGTGTAAAAGTGAACTTTAGTGCAAATTCAGAATATCTAAAGTGAAAAATATCAGGTTCCCTAGAAGAAGGTCTGGGGAAGACTAACAAAATTTATACTGTTGGTATTTCTCCCTGCATTCCCCAAAGGATCCCATCATTATTCACTCAGATGCCTGTGCAATAGGGAAAGAGAAATAATCAAATATTTCTACCATTACTATACATCAGTCCTAAATAAACACTGATTCCTGGAGGGACAAAATGTTACATGTTACTGTGGTCTACAGCCAGAGTAGGAGGTTATAGAGTTCAAGAGACTAATGAGGGTTAATGTACACACACATACTTAAAAAAAACACATACACATATCTAGTGGACTCTTGACTTACTAATTTGACTGGTTTCCAAGGGCTGGTTGTAATTCAAATTATTTGGAAGCTAATAATATAGCTGGGATCTGGATATTTACCTGGGTACATGCTAGAGGTAACAAGAGGCAGATGTACCTTCCATTAACCTAGTTAACCCAAGTTGTTTGTGTGTCAGGTCACTCATAATTTGAGGGTCTGCTGTATAGGCATATGTGATGTACACTTTCTAGCTAAAAGCTAAATAAAACCTTAGCAATAATTTTTAAATCTACTTATATATATATATATATAAATCTACTAATATATAATATATTTTATATATATATATATATATATATATATATATATATATATATATATATATATATTGCAACAGTATTGCACACCTCCAGGTGGCTTCCCAGCTTGGCTGAAGTAACACCGAGAATCTGGAGGAACTCTAAGGACTTAAACTGTTGGCAGTGGGCTGGCAAGTGAGATTAAGATACATATTAATAATTCATTCCAAAGCCTTAGTTTTATTCTAATTATATGAAAAATATATACAGCTAAATTACGTATTAATAGCTACATATCAGTACCATGTATTTCTTGATAGTTGATGCAAATATTCTTATGATGCTTCTGAGAATATCTTAAAAACATTCTCTTTAGTCTGGAATGAGATGAATATGTAGAACAAATGATTGTAGAACAACTCAAAAGAAGTATGATTCGCTATGAATTTATGCACATTTCTCATCATTTATTTATACTGTCTCATTTATAAAAACAAAATTAGCTATTAAATTCACACTGACAAGTAGGATGATCATGGCGTTCCCGAGCACACAGCCTGTCCAACGTGTTTTCTGGATCCACCTGCAAAGATTGAACTGGATAGAAAACTTTCTTCCTTTCTAGATAAGAATTGTGTACATGTGGTCTGAAGAGTATGAACTATTATATAGGGGCCATTACCTATGCTGCATTAGTAGAATGACTACTTTCTGCTTAACGTTGATAAATAACCTGGTATATCTAAGTAGGCCAATTCTTTCATCAAAGGTTTAAAATACAACATAAATCTCTCCATATATCAAAATATGATTGAATGCGTGTTTATATCCAAACGTTAAGCATCTAAACCAAGTGCCAAATGACAACTCAATAACAATAATAGCTTTCTCATCAAGAGAGAGATAAAACAAACTTGTTACTACTCCTCTTTTTAAGTTCAAGACTACAAATCTACCAGTTAGTTATACTTTTCTTACTGGACTCTGAGCAAGCATTGTGATTATTTCCCCTAAGTGAAGCTCTAAACAGTTCAGAAAAAAAAAAAAAAAAAAAAAAGATGAAACAAACCTTACATATATAGGGGGTGGGGGTTGCAGGGTGGGTGGGGGGAGGGAAAATCCGAAAATTAAGTCGTGTCATATTCTGGTACAAACTCTCAATGCTGAATGTGATGATGATGTGTATTCATAATGTACTAGTAAAGACTTGAATAAAAAATATTAAACAGATCTTAAACTTTAAAGAAGGGACAGGACTCCAGCCATGCATCTCTAAACATTCAGAATTGTACACTTGATTTTACTCTGTTATTAAATAAAAGGTAATATTACTCAGGTCTGTACATCCACTGTATTCTTATCCTTGTGTGGATTTTTCTAGTTGAACATAATATATAATTTTACTGGACTAACAACAAACTTTTGTGGTCTGAAATGCAAACGTATAGAAAATAAGAAAAATGGCTGGACTGAGAATTCCTTTCCACAACATTTTCCAGACTGCACCCTATATGGTGGCATTACAGTATGATGCTTGATACCATTTATATCTCCAGTTCACAAAGCATAGGGGCAGAAGGAAGAAGCATGTTCAGAAAACATCCTGAGGTCATTGCAGTGTATTCTTATAGGAGAAAATTAAACTTACTGACTACCAAGTTTAAAAATATCTAGCTATAAAAAATGGTATAATTGCAAGGTTCTGACACCTCTTTAATTTAGTAGCATTCTACTTGAGTGTTGTTAAAACACAGAACACTGTGTTCACTCTTTGTCTTATTTTCTGACATAAAAACATCCTACTACTATGAATTCACTTCTTAAGACTGATGTGTATTCCGAGATTATCAGGAAGTCGCTTGACTTCTGGAGCTCAAGTCTGATGGTTAAAGCTCCCCAAAGACAAAGTCTGAATAGTTCTATCAGGTATTCTACAAGAAGTCCTAATGCAGGAGTCACAGGAAATATTTATTTTATGATAGGAAAGAGTGAAAATAGTATTTTATAAGGCATTTAAAGACTTCTGTAACTCATCATTGTTTCTGCACTTTCATGCTCAAAAAATCATTTTTTAAATATGCACACTAGGAAAATTCTACATGGGAGGGTTTACAGTTTTTGAAAGATTAATTTTGTTTTGAAATAAAGTGATAAATATTTCTTTCTATAGTTATTCATGAATGACTGGAATCACTTAACATCTTTCATGTACAATAAAAATGCTATGCAGAAGCATATCCTATCTATGAACAGTTTTGTTTCTGGATAGCCCTGTGCTATGAGTTGAGTGATTTTTGTCTAGCTTAATGCTACTTGAAAATAGCATTTGCAGCTCCTACTGCACATACTTTTTCTCTCTTAGAACCATCAATGAGGTCTTTGCTTTCAGGTTAGCAGAAATTCAAGAAATCATTGAATTTATATTGTTGATTTCAACAACAAGGTACTAAAAACGGTGACTACAAAGAAAATGATAATTATTATGAGGGTTAGAAAATACAAGTGTTTTATAATGACTCTCCATACGGTATCATTCAGTTTTTAGATGATTTATCTTTTCTTGTCACAATAATAAATTAGTCCTGTTGTAATGCACGATCTTTCATATTATACAAATGAAGAACCATTCAATATTTCTTCATGAGGTCATCCTCCAGCTGCAGCTCAGTGCCAGAAGATGTATCTTTAAAATGAGATAAAATGAGCTGTCCTGAATAACAAATATAGATTCTCACTTCGTGCCATCAATAAAATGTCTTGTTTGAAAAACTTGACACAAACAGATGTGATAACACAAATACACATGAAGTACCTTATATATTTCAAAGGACCTTATATATTTTAAATAGATTTTCTTGATAATCAATGATATTTCCTTTTGAAATTTCCATTTGTAATCACTAAAATCTCTTTGAAAATCTTCAATAGTCATTTTTCCAAATACTGACACAAATTTAGATAGATTTCAGTTTGACATTGTAAGTGCCATCTGTCATTATTTTAAGCATAAAAGCCTTAGTATCACTACAGTATTGCACACCTCCAGGTGGCTTCCCAGCTTGGCTGAAGTAACACCGAGAATCTGGAGGAACTCTAAGGACTTAAACTAATGGCAGGGAGCTGGCAAGTGAGATTAAGATAGTTTATGGCAATGTGCTTTTTTTTTTTTTTTTTTTTTTTAATTCAGGCTAAGGACAAAAATAATAGATAAAAGTTTTTAGGGTATTTAGGGAAGAATATTTGTCCACATACTGATGCCTTCCCTCAAATCTGTTTTGGTGCTCTGTTTTCAGTTTTATGTGTCATGTTTTACTTTTCCAGTTTTTGTATATTATAAACAAGCACCAAGTGACATTATTTGAAGAGTAGTGAGAAGCTAGGTGACACAATTCAATCCGTGTCTCACATATTGGGATACAGCCAGGTTCCCCTAGGAAATCCATGTGGCAGTGACAGCAGCACATCTAATTGATGAGCAGAAAAGCGCAGTTACCTGCTGATGGCTCCAAAGGAAACATGGTTAATCTAATCCTCTCTCCCACTCTCCCCTCTCCCCTTCTCGGTCCTTTCTCTCTCCTCCCTCTCTCTCCCTCTCTCCCTCTCTCTCTCTCTCTCTCTCTCTCTCTCTCTCTCTCCTCCCCCCTCCCCTCCCCCTCCCTCCCTCCTTCTCTGCATCTCTCCCTTCTGGAAGTGCTACCTAGATAACTCTTTGCTTAGGAAACATAGTTTCTGACTTCTTTAACCCTCCATAGGCTTCCTGGACTTTTAGAATAGCTACTATTTAGCGACTTTCAGATGAGGCATTAAGGAATTGTTGGACCCAAACTGGAGCAAAATAAAGAGAACATCAAAACCCCACTCAGCTAAAAGCATCACAGTTCATACTGTGTGGCAGAAAGTAAGACACTTCAACTGACCAAAGAAACTTCATCCTCTGCATGGACCCTAGGTCTGTGGTGGCCAATGATGTTTTTTTACCTGATGCTTTCCTCTGTACTTCTCTGGAGTGCAATTATTTTCATTCTGTTTGGGTACTGTGTTAGGATCAAATGACTCACTTCAATGGAAAAATAAAGTCTTTTTGTTCAATGATAGCAAATCTGGTTTAAATTTAATAACTGTGCATGTTCATCAGATAAAAGCTTAATAGCAGTTCTTATTTGTTTCAAATGGCCTCATACCATTCTGGTACAAAATCATAAAATATCTCATAACAGCAACATGGCTCAGATAATTCATATTCTTCTCACTTTTAAAAAATTTTGCATTATATAAAGAAACTAAATGGAAAATATATAACATTACTATGAGTTAAGTGCAAAGAAATAGAAACTGTATTCAATGCCAATTCTCCACTCCATTGATAATTCTCCTTCTGAGATTCTTACTTTCCTTTACACTTGGATATATTTAAAGAAATGATAGAATACTTTCTACTTAATCAATAAAAAACACATACCTAAAATCTTAGAAAAAAGAGGCACTTGCACGATATAATAGAGAACAAGTATGTTGATAATCATGTTGTCTTACATATTTTGGCAAGAAATAATGAATTTTAGAAATGAAACAAGCAAGGAAAATATTTCAACTTTTGAACATCACTTCAGTTGTGATTCAGCACAGTACGTGAGAGCATTTCCCAGCATGTGCTCTGCAGAATGCGTACCTGGCGAAAAGTGTTCTCTAGTCAAGTAAGTTTGAATGATGTAGAATAAACACAGTGAAACCAATATTGTCACCTCCTCACATTCTAGAGATTTTAATACAAAATCAATCTTCATAATTCCCTAGAGGCTTTTCTAGACTGCTTGGTAGTTCTGAAATGACATGAATAGAATACCAGGATTGCTTTGCCAAAGTAGATTATCTGGTGTGAACTATTATCTTTTCTATCCCCAAAAATTACTTGTGATTTTATTTTAATATGCATAAGTCACTGAAGTAATTTTGAGTAAAGCTTATTTGTTGTGGTGTTTAGAAATTAATCAGTAATAAATTGATTTGCTAACTACTATATGTTTGCAGCAGAAAAAAATAAAACAGCATATAAAATCATTTATAGTAAGTGGCACAAGCATCTAACTACAAAAGGTTAACTTTCTTTTTGGCTTAGAAATCCTAATTGTGACCTTAATGTTAAATCATTTAAATTACAAAAATCCTAGTCAGTATAGAAAAAGATAGGCATATATATAAACTGTAGCTCTTATAAGCAATTTCTCAGATAGCAGTTCTTAACACAAATAAATTGTACCATATACTTGTATTGTAGAAAGCAATTAATGTAAGGTAATTAATGTCGGATTAAATAGTACTGATCATTTGGGAGGTTACTAGAAAACTCAAAATGTTTGTGTCACTGTGTGATGGGAAAATGGCAGCATAGAATTTTAGCTGTTGTGTATAATGTGATGTTTATTTTTCCATCAATTACATTATTAAACTCCCCTTTGTTTATACTAAACTAACATGTTTAAAAATATTTTGTTTCAAAATCAGTGAATACAATTTAAAAAGTCACCCTTGAGAGTTCATAAATATTACCCACCTGAAGATCCAGTAAAAGAAGCCAGTGAGTCTGTGACTAGCTTTGAAATTTGTTCTCAGCATTTAAAATTAATTTAGGTATGAGGCTAGTCAAAACTTTTCCTGAAGAATTCTGAAAATATATACAGATCTGACAGGGTTTCTAAGGCTAAAAAGTTTCTACAGAACTCTAAACTTATGAGCAGCTGGTTGTATCAGATTCCTCTGAAGTATAGTGCACTGTTTCAAGACTTTCCTTGCCATGCAGTCAAAGGACGGAAACATTAAGATTGCAGATGGAGAGCGGTGACATACGGGAATTTCACACAGATCATGAGATGGTTTGGTGACATGAGAATTACTAGACCATGAGTCCTGGGGTCTATGAAATGGATTAAAGCTTTATTGCTCTTTGGAATTTTGAGAATGAGAAATGCACTCTCTGATGATGGGATTATCTTGTCTAAACTTTTGTTTCCTCAGTTTCAGATTCATTTTTTTCTTAACCATCTTTTAGATTCACAAATAACTTTTTTTTAACTGCTTCTGTAAGATATTTAAAAACACCTCTTTGTTTCCTGCTTTGCCTTTGGCATAATATTGATATATAGGTAGTTTTAATATTTCCAATTTCCCGTTATGTTTTGAATTATAGATTGAAAGATATCATTACATGATCTTACTTCAATTTCTTACTTTAATATAAAAGAAAAATGAAAGAAAATAAAATTTCATGAGAAATGGGGGCCGGGGATTTAGCTCAGTGGTTCCAGCGCCTGTCTTGCAAGCACAAGGGCCTGAGTTCGATCCTCGGTAACCACATACAATACTGCGTGTGGAGACTCACACCCAGCAGCAATCAGCACCACATACCACAGTGCCGGGCGTGGTGGCTCACACCTGTAATCCCAGCACTCAGGAGGCAGAGGCAGGAGGATTGCTGTGATGTGAATTGGAGGCTGAGCTCAGGGCCAGCCTAAACTACAAAGTGAGACCCTGTCTCAGAAAAAAAAAAAAAAATCATGAAAATAATTCCAATGAAGCCATTTTGAGTGATTTTAATTAACAAATATAGTAGAGATTGACATTAGGTAGAATAAAACAGATTTTTAAATTATTATTATTATTATTTATTTATTTATTTTTTGAGACAGGGTCCTGCTTTGTAGTTCAGGCTGGCCTTGAATTCACTATACAGCCCAGGAAAGCCTTGAATTCCCAGAAATGCTCCTGCTTCTGCTTCCCAAGTGATGGGATTATGGGCATGAACCACACCCAGCACTTTGATATGTGGTACTGGGGATGGAATTTGCATCAGCCACACAGATACTCAATCACTGAGCTAATCCCCAGTTCCAAAGTAGATTTTGACAGAAAATTTTAATAAGACATACTGTCATAAATGTCTTTTACAATGACAGTCCTATTCTATGAGATTTACACATATGTATAATTTTTTAGAAAAATATTTCTGCTTTAGCTTGAAAATGGAGAGTATATATGAATTTCAAAATTTTTGCAAAAATATTATTTTATTTATTAAAATAGGATAAATAATAGAAAATATTTATTTTCCTCTTGGTTCTGAACCATCTCCCCGTCATTCTGTATTTGACATTGTCATACACTGTGAAACAATACTGTTACAGTTCAGTGGGGAAAGCTTTAATATATGAATAGTACAGTGCACTATTTAGCAAAGATAAATAGCATTATATTCAATGTGTTACTAGTACCTGATAAGAAAGTATATGAGTCTTGCATATGGAAATATATTAAAATTCTACATGATGATAAAGCTTTGCAGTAAATCACATTAAATTTTTCTTCTAAAAGCATTACCTCCCAGTGAACTTCAAAAGGTTGGAGTGACTATTGACAGGTATGATGTAGTTAAATTACATTACATGTTAATTTTTCCATCCTAAAATACTAAGAAAAACAAGAACACACAATCTCGTGGCAAATTGGGAATTAAGCAATTGACAAAGCAAAGTTGAATAAGCTTTGCCTGGTAAAAATGACTTCTTTTGCTCACTAAATTGAAAATATTCCACAGTAGATTCCAGTTGAAACAATAGAAAACACAGTTGAAACTCTATTATGCTGAATATGGTTTTAGATCTTATGGCAACTATGAAAATGCCACAGAAAGAATATCCAAAACCACAAAAGAGTGTGCTAAGATATTTCAATTTTATGAGAAATTAAAGCAATTGGTCTGGCATTAGATAAATCTGGTTTCAAATCTCAATTGTCACTAGTAGAGTCAATAGGCAAACATCTGATCTTCTATGAGATCCATTTTT